>APKU01000254.1:0-29862 GCA_000472125.2 Hirsutella thompsonii MTCC6686 | reverse complement strand
CCCCCCCCCCCCCCCCCCTCCAGCCGCTCGCTCATTCATGCTTTGGGACGATGCCCTGCTTTGTCTGCTGTGACTGGCGGCCGCCGATGCACCGCCACCAATATGATGTCATGAGCCACACCGCCACACCTCTGCGCCCCGCCCTCTTTGCCGCCCAGGCCTGCATTTCACATGCCGGCGCCTATGTCTGCCTTCAATTTGATCCAATGTGCCGCGTGATACGGCTGGCTTTCCACGTCAGTATCAAGGTGTCAGGCCGTGGCGACCAATAAGTCTTTCCTTACATAAACCCAATGTAATCCATGTGGTTACGCCTCTTGTCTCATGAAGCGCGGGGAAATGGGTTTGGGCGATAGACCAGAATGCAATGGTCCATCGATGGCGTAGGCCTATGTTCATTTCGTTTGGGTTGCTTTGGCGGAGATTGCAAGTCCTTTCAAGACTCGTCTGCTTCGTCCCGCTCGCCATCACTGCCCTCTTCCATACCCTCCTGCCGGATGACATCGTCTGCAAGCGTGCTCCTCTTGCCGCCGCTGCGTCTGCGCCCCCTCTGGTACGCTTCCGTCATTGTGACGGCCCGTTCGCCAACATAGCTCTGGCCCGTCCACTCTCGCGAACACTGAGGGCAGCTGTTGGTCCTCCGAGCCCGCCAGAACGCCTCTTGGCAAATGTCGTGTAGCCGCAAGTTGCAACTGGGCTCTGAACACCTGAGGCCCATCGTGACAATGTCCTTGCACGCCTCACAAAACTTGATGCGCTGCCATTCGCCCGCCCCTGCATCTGGGTCGTTGTACATCTCAATCAGCCATGGCCGCAATTCCAGCAGGGTTCGCGGAGTGACCGAGTAGAAGCCGCTTCTGCTCTTCTCGAACCAGCCTGCGCTGACGAGGCTCGCAAGAACGTTCTCGACTTCGCTGTGCTTCAGCCCTCTATCGGTCGAGGTCTGAGATTGCTCGGCATCGTCTGCTAAGCTTTGCCTCCGATCAGGTCGAGCGAACTTGATGGCTTGCATCTCGGTGATTGCTAATACCTCCATGCGCGGCCGGTTGAACTTGTCAAACATGCCATCAAGGGCACGCTTGATGAATGCGAGTTCCTCGGGGCTAAATGTGGTCGCAAGTTGCGTCTGAGGATCCGAGGTTGTGTTGACGAGGGCATAGATGCGTTGCTTGGTGAGCTGATGGAGCGTGGTGCGAATCTCGTAGTCAAATAGAGATGCCGCATCCGAGGCTATCTGTAGATGCGACTCGACATCCTCCGGAGTGACCTGATCGGGGCGGAAATCGTCATCATCATTGCCCGCTGCGCTGAATATGGCCGCCAGGATTTTTTGTGATTCCTCAAAGGTCACGCTGCCTCGCGCCAGAAGTGCCTGCAGAAATGCGCGATGGCTATTGTCGTACCCTTGGCTCAGCAGCTCCTCCATTGGATTTAGGAAGCTGGCCTAGAGAATGGATGGGTTTGATGAATATTGAGATTCCGAAGCGCCACTCGTGCGTTCTATATGTAAGCAAGTCTGCTATGCAGTTTGCTCCTCTTCGATAACTTGATGATGGCGGTCCCGAAAGCCACGGTAAACGCGTTTTTGCACGCGTCGGCAAGCCACATGCTTTAATGGGGGGAGGGCTTGTGGCGGTGCATCCCAGATAGTTGAATTTGGAACATAACTTAGCCGTAAAAGGGCATGTGGGTGTAACCCGAATCTTGGACTGCAACACGTTCCGACTGCATGCTGATGAAACTTGTGACGACCTCGAGCGAGCTCTGTCCCATTGAATAGTTGATATACACTAAAGGTAGCAATTTCAAAGATATATGATCGATAGACGGATTCACCAAAACTCTCAGGACGCCCATACGTATTGTGATATTTTGACGCTCCAGGCTGATCCGGCCGAGACGTAGGGTAGGGCACCCAGATGCTGTGCTGACTCATCCGCAGCTTTACAATACCCAGCCTTCTCACTGAGCTTCCTAGGACTCACCTTCAACGCATTGTCGAAGCTTGCGACGCAAGCTCCTCTAGGCTCGGCAGGGAATCTTTTTCGCGAAACTTGCTCAATAAATTTCACTAAACCGCTCAGCCTCGAAAACCTTGTCCTCAAACCCCCACGAGTTGTCTATTGGCGGTCGAAGACTGTGAGCTGTCAAGCAACTCTCATACGTTCCAAGACGACACTTATTGGTAAATCGGCGGATCCTGACCATAGCCGGAAGTCGAGACGCAGCGCTTCAACTCACTACCAGTGGGAGCAAACCTCTTCGATCATCTTTCAGGCGGTCAAGTATGAATCGGAGCTGGGGCTGGTGATCCGACGTCGCGGCGTGCAAGGTGGCCGAACTCGCCAGCTTCCGACAACTTCAGCGGATCGCATCTCCAGGGTTCACTGAAGACGTCTGCAAAGCTGAAGACCTGACACAGGGCCTTGAGACCAACATTGGATCTGAGTGCTCGCGTATCGCAGCGAGGAAGGCCAAAGTACTGCCGGTCGAGTTACAATGGCAGAAACCAGAGACTTTGATGTCATTCGTGTCTGCCGGAGCGATGGCGCTGATACTGGCCCCGGATACTGGCCCATAACGGCACCTCCGGCAACCAATGCGGCGAAACGAACAGGGAAGGAGGTCACCGCTCCTCGAGCCAAGGCTCAAATGATTCGTCTCGAGGAGGACGACCCTAGGTTCGTCGAGTGGAGGATCAAGCTAGGAATCTTGCTCAAGCAGGAGCTCTCCGAGACACCCGACGGTACAGTCAATGCCCCTATATCCACTACATGACAAGCTGACGCATGAGATGTAGAAGGAAACTCGTGGTACATCCCTTTCCCTCGTGGATACTGGCTGTACGAGAAGTCCAAGCACCTCTGGGTGTCAGGGTACCCGATCAAAGGGAAGCTGTTTAAGACGCCACAAGAGTTCGGTCTTCACATCCTATGGCTACTTTCGTCGTCTATGGACTACAAGGACTGCTGCTGTGTTCACTGCAACGTACCGAGCGGCCCCAGCCCATCCAAAGCTCCCTCTGTGCCTGACACCGCAGCACCAGCGTCCACGGGCCTGGCGCCCGTCAAAACCTCCAACATCCCTGCCAAGATCTCGCCTGTACCTCTTCCTCCTATCCCTGGGCAGACGTCAAAACAAGTACCCAATGCGCCTGTACTGAAGTCAACCCAGTCAGCTTCACCGAGGCCCAAGGCCGCGGAGCCGGCCGCTGCAGAGCTCAGAGGCCCGACGCCGCAGGCTCAGCCTCATACACAGAGCCAACCCCAAATAACGAATCGGAGCCAGGTTCAGCCTCCTGCACAAAATAAGGGTTTCGCGCAGGTTCATCAAACCGTGCAGCCGCAGGTACCGCCACAGCAGCAAGTGCAGATCCAACCGCAGTCCCAACCTCAAGTCCGGCCTCAAGCAATGGTATCGTCTCTGGAGGCACCTTTCCTCTTCCGCGCGGGCGAGCTGGTCTGGTATCAGAACGGCAACTCATGGCGCCTCGGCGTCATTGCAGGTCCTGGCAACGAAAGCTTCCAGCTGATTCCTATCGGGCACTCGGCTGCCAAGCAGCAAAATGTGACTAAGGACTTCAAGGAGATGCGGCCCTTTCACGCCTTTAGCGTTCCCAACGTCATGATGCGGGACCTGCAGGGCCAGTTGTTCGATCAGGTCCCCTGGGAGAACCTATTCCTCATGGCGGGCCAGGACCGGGGCAACCGCAACAACCTGATCCTTGACGCTTCCAAAATGGCCGCCTCTAAGATCGACGCATCATACTCCCTGTGGTGCCCCCTCTCGGCCGACGTCAACGCCGAGACGGTGCCTTTTTACGGCAGCTTCTTCGGGGCTGAGCGGATCGAGGTCGGCGACTGCCTGCGCATCAAGCCCCTGACTGGGGAGCTGGGCGTCCCCTCCAATGACTCGTCCGTGCTCGGCTTGACGGGCATCATTGCGCGCAGGGGCTTGCCTGGCGCCATCATCTTTCGCGGCAACGTGTACCACATGACCAAGGAGCCCGAGGGCAGCCCGGCCGCCGCTGGCTCTACCGTGACGCTGGACAACCTGCCTGTGGCGCTGCAGGACGAGATGCGTTGGCGTTGCCAGGTGAGCCCCAATCAGCCCTGGCGATGGGTGCTGGTTAAGGAGGACGTGCTTCTCGAGGAGCAGGCCGTCCGAGGCCGCTTCTACCCTACGCACCGGCTGATGCCCATACTCAACGAGGCCGGCTTCAACGCCGCCGTGGCCGAGGGCAATGTCGAAAGCCAGTACCCTTTCCTCAACAACCGCATGGACGGCTCGGGCGGCTACATTGGCCGCAAGGTAAATCGCAGAGATACTCTTGGCGCTTCTGTGCCGGCCGACGCGCCGATTGTCCTGGAGCTCATGATTCGCGAGCTTTAACAATCTGGCCGACTATTATCGGAGGTACGGAGAGTCAACGCTAGACTCTGGCGTCGGATCAGCACTGCGGTCTAAGCCAGCAATGCCCTGACTAGATGAGACTCGGAGCCAGACGGCCGCCTAGAACCGGTCAGAGATATAATGATGTTCTTCTACTTGCCTGAACCGTTACGCTCCCTCAGTCTCTTCTTGTGGAGGACTGCTGTCTGTTCGCCCGACCAAGGGAAGACAGCTCCTTCGGCGTGCGATGTTGTCAAAACAAGGAACCTCATCAGGCGTTACGCCAGAACCGTTACAGTTGGAAATTCACAAAAAGAAATCATCAGAAGAGAAGATGGAAAAGTGAAATGACGATAAGGGAGAGCAAGTGCTGACGGCCTAGAAGCCAGCGGGTTCTGAGTCATGATCGTATCGTATTAAAGACCAGCTGGCCAACTACTGCAAATCCTCAAAAAAGGGGGTTGACTTCGCTGAGTTGCATCTTGATTCAGCGTTCGGTATTCAGCGATTATGGCACAGAAATCGAAAACCTCGAGCAGTTGCTGCGAGGACAGCCAACGTGTCAATTCTCGTATATGTACAGTGTATTCGTAGGTTATTCATCAATGTCGTCAAATCGTGTCAGCTCTGATCGGCACCTCCCACAAGTCATTCATCGTGGCCCTCTGGCAAGCTCCCTGACGGGGCAAGGCGTCGCTTCGTTTCCCATGCATTATTCATGTAGTTGGTCAAGTAAATCAGCAGGGTATCTCGTCAAACTTTTGACCGTTCCTGGCGTTCTGATCAAGGCAGCTTAGGCAACGCTGAGCTTGTCCAGTTTCGATTGTATCACCTTCAACACGGCAGGATCTGGCTCGGGTTCCACCTTACGCGGCAGAGCGCGCGGAGAATCATCCGACTTCTCCCGCCCGCACCTTTTGCACGCGGTCCCGTTCTCTGCCCCTTCCGGATACAGGGCTTCACAAAGCAGACACTCGTAGCGGGCGATGCTATTTGGACCAAAGACATCGCCTGGATATCCAAAGGGGTATTTATCTTTCTTGGCCCTTGTTCATGTAAGCGCGTCAGAACACCAATAACGCAAGGATGTGGTAACTTACGGATCTCTGGGACAGTCGGTACAGCGGATGTGGCCGCACTCGAGACACTTCTTGTCGCCTGCCATGAATTGCGTGTGGCATTCGTGGCAGGTCCTTCGGACGCGTTGACGTGGCTTCTTCTGGTATAGGTCCTGGCCACCCGTCTTGCTTGGCCTCTTGAGAACGACTCCTTTGGCATCGTACGAGTAGTCTGCGACAATGGGGCAGTTCTCCTTGTTGGCCTGCAGAAAAGCCGCTCTTCTCTCTCGACTAGCTGCCTTGTCGGCCTCGCTGCGCTTCGGTGGGTACCGGACGCATTGGGCGCAGCGGTGATGATGGCAGTTAGGACATTCTTTCGTGGTAGTGAGGGCGGCATTGCACCTATGGCAAGTTCGTCGAACACGGATCCGAATTGGCTTGTCTGTGCGGAGCACGGTATCGTCGGTAGCAGTTCTGATCCAGTCAGAGGCGTTGATCTCCAGGCCATATCGCTCGGCGAGCTTCGTGGCCCGTTCCTCCAGCAGCTGGGATCTAGAGACTTTGGAGACGCCTTCCATGCTTTCGTAACGCGCTCGGGCCTCTGCTTGGGCATCGACACTCTTGGGGGCTGTCACATACTTGCTGCCAAAGCTGTTAGTGGTAATGAGGTTGCTGTATAACAATTATAGCTTACCGCTTGGTATCCGGCTGCTCTTTGGCGGATGAAGACAAGAGGGGCGGAGAAGGGGCCGGCAGCTGAGACTTGGAAGAAGAAGGATCGCTCCTCCTGAGAGCTATCTTGACCCGGGAGAGAACCTTGGAAAGTCCCTTGATCCTCCTATCTCGCTCATTTCGAGGCGTTGACGAGCGCTGCTGTTGCGGCAAGGTCGTCATGACGTCGGTGCAGAGCCGAACTCTCAGCTCAAACGATTTATCGCCTCGCGACCTCAGACTACTACCAGAGTCGAGATAGATGAATAGAGGGAGCACAGGTAACGTCACGTCACGCTTTGTGGTAAATATGATGAGTGTGGATGGAGAGCTTTTCCTGGCTCTCGGGAACTCAATTCCCAAAATTGAGTGATTGTCTAAGAAGGAAACTGGCGAAAACCGTTGGTCCGAGAAGAGCGGGAGCAGTGGGATGAAGGAGTGGGGAACTGATCGGTGTGCAAAGAGGCTCATGGGGTAGATTTGGTCGAGGGGACCAAGTTCTTGTAAGGGACCAAAGCGGTTGCCAAGGGAGGACAGAATACTGTAGACCAGGGTCGGTGAATTCGCATTCTCATGTACGAAGTACAGTCTAGTACCTAAGGCAGCATTCTCAGCGTGTAAGGCAGGCACTTGGGGGGAAAGCTTGATGTACCCACATGGCGTACACGAACGGCAAGCTCGAGGGGGGAGACTTGTAATTGAGAAAGACCAAGGCTTCGACCGGTGAGCAAGAGGTGACGAGACAAGGCATCCCTTGGCGCGACAGGGTCCAGCGCGTACCTGGTACTCCGGACGAAAGCGAGGGTGGCTCTTGGACCCTGGCCTTGCAAATTGGAGGTGGTTGCCGACGGGCGGGCATGCGGGCGGGCGGACGGTAACTCAGTACGTACTGCCCCACGGTGCCAAACGCGGGTGGCATGGGGGGTGTGGGTGGGCGTGGTGGGCTGTCGGCTGCGGGGCAAAAGCTCGGTACCGAATACCTGGACGCGACCTTGAGCTGCCTTTTCGGACGGAGCACTCCGCGCAGCCATGGATCTCGTGCATGCAAGCGAGGGCGACGGGAGCGAGGGGGGCAAAAATACCGGAGGGAGAGAAACATCATCACTGCATGGCAAAGCAAGGTACGAGGTAGGGACGGGAAGACATGTACATTACATATGGGCATGCAAGCGAACCGCGAATGTTTCCCCTGACGCAGCTTGGATGTCCACGTCGACGTTGCATCATGATCGAGTGGATGGCAGAGGGGGCCGGAAGAGAAGAGAGGTGAACAAAGGAGGCACAGAAGTTACAGTAGAGGAAGCACGATCCCGAGCCACAGGTGCACTCCAGGGCGTGCCCTCTGGATGCTGTGCCTCGATGTTTCCCCTCCTTGTCGGTAGACCTGCAGTATCCGTACAGTAGGCCTGGGTAGGCCCGGTAAGTACGGTACCTCAATGTGCGTTGGTCCACTCATCGTAGCTCGGGAGGTCGTACGCAAACACCTCCTGCTCTGCGAGCCGAGCCAACATGCGTTTATGCCCACGCACAGCACGTACGTACAGGCTAGCCTAAGAATCAGCCGGAGAGGGGAGACGGCTGCATGGTCGGTTAGACAAGATGGTGGGTGTGGGCAATGCTGTGTTGACGGAAGAGGGCCGGAATGAGATGGCATTGATGGGGTTGGCGAGTGGATGAGAAGAGGGGGAACGAGGTGTTTGACACGTTGGTCCACTCACAATAGCGAAAGAAGCGAGATATCGTACATACTGTACTGTATTTGCCTCAGTGCAGTACAGTACAGAACGGTTCAGTACTGTAATTAGAGCAAGGCTTTTCTTGTCCCGCACGGCAAAATGGCAAACAAATTGCACAGGTATTCGTACGATGCCGCGCTCAACCCACTCAACTCACCGGGGTCCGACAGAGTGGGCCACCCGTTGTACTGCTTTGGCGCATCCTCCCCGCTGGGTCCGGAGGGGAGGGGCCGCGTCCATTGCGTCGGAAAAGGACAGGGACAGGGGCTGCTGCGGATGGGCGGCACTTGTGGACAAACTTGTCCGGTCGGGTGCCTTGAACTCATGGTGCTCTTCTCACGTCGGCGGCCACAGGTGGAGATGGGGAGAGCGGTACTGTACATACAGTGCTACGTTACGGTACGGTTCAACCTGCAGATGTTGCCGTTGATGCAGCATCAACCTGACCTTGAGAATTGAAAAGTCGATGCCGCATTTCATGTCAATTTGGCACGCTGATGTGGACGGCAGCTGGAAAAGGAAGGCACTGGTCGCTGAAATCCATCGAGTGTGTTGTTGTTACTACTACCTAGGTAGGTAGTAATTATCGATAGAGAGCCTGCTTCTAAAAGTGACGGGAGTACTGTACAGTTCAGTTCGGTTCAAAGGTACACAAGTCACTTCGTATGATATCAGCGTGACCCTGGCGGCCGTTTTCTCGATCCGATGCGACGCCATGCGAGAATGCGTGTCGTCGGGCGGGAATAAAACGTGACCAAGAAAAAAAACGACTCTGACGTGTTTCTACCGGGATGATGGACTCCAGAGAACCGGGTCCCGGGGCACTGGGAATGGACCACGTCTGATTTCCGACTGTGACACCGACACTGACACTGACACTGACACTGACACCTCCAAGGGACTTTGACACGCTGGGCAGGCTCTGAGCTTTCAGCGCACGCAGGCCCAGGACCAGGGTCCCACGTCTAGGTAGGTAGGTAGGTAGCTAGGTAAGGTTCTCTCTACTGAGCAGATGCTCCAAATGGCACGATGCAGTAAAGAGTGCTGAACGGCACCTTGGAAGTAGATTGTCTGTTCCCGCTGGACTGGCGACACTGTATTAAGTCGCGTCATATCGAGCATCAACCCTCAAGCTGCACATTTGGTTTGCCAAGGTATCGCGTCGAGCTCACCAAATTGGTAACTTGATTATCACCATCTTCTACGCAGGTACTAGGTAACGAGTACCTGAAGTACGTAAAGAACGCCCGTTGGCGCGCACGGCCATTCATCCGCTCATCCAACCCACCGCAGATCAATTCCTGGCCTTGCCGTCTTTACTACAGGTAAGGCAGAAGTTACTCTGCCGCGGCGGGCAATGGCATGGTGGGCACGTCGACACAGCAGCCAAAATCTCAGACTCCAGTCCCTCCGCCCTTCTAGAGGAGCTTCTAGAGGACGGGCCGACGACTAGTCTCCGTCATGTCTTAGTCGGGGCTTGAGCTCTCTCAAGTCTATTCGTAAGTTGGTGGACGTCGAGCCCCCTTTACCTTTTTAGCTGGGCTGAAGTGAGCCCCAAGCATCGCCCGTCCAAATGTCACTGTACCAGGTGACTGCTTGATTCGTACCTAAGTACCGTAGCCTCTAGTAAGTTACCTACCTACCTACTTCGTACTCGGTTCCTGCCAATCTGTCACGACCAGCGGTTTCCGTCCAACCTTCAAGGTTTCCAGTTCCTCCCCCCTCCCGTAGTCACCGAAGCGCTCATTCCCTGCTTGCAAAGACTCTCAGTCAGCCATCTGCATCAAGCCAATGTAGCTCATGTCTGAGCTTCTGCCGCCGTACTCATCTGGCCAAGCCGTTCATCTGCACCCCGACCAGTTACCGATGTCGTCGGGAACACAGCCAATTTCCGCCAGCTGTGCTCCCTTACCACCAAGGGAAGCCTCGTCAACGCCATCAACCTCCAGACCTCTCTCTTCTGTACACTCCACGAGTCTGGTCTCGATCGATTCGACTTCATTAGGCATCATCTGGCGGACCAAATACAGCCTCAAGTCTGTTCATCGACAACGATGGCCATGTCTACTTTGTAAAGGGGCTTACGACTGGGCAGCACGACGGGGGCATCCTGACGACGTGGCGACATCCAAACAAGACGTACCACTTCTCGTAACAGAGCGACAATACAGAAAGATGGAGGCCCAATCCACCGATTCCTGGCATCGAGGGACGGACCGCGTGCTTGGAAGAAGGTGCCCTCTGCTTCTTGCATGTTAAGCTAAGAGGGCTGACCAAGCGCGTTTATCCTTGTGGCACTGTACTTTCCCCATCCTATCCATGCAGTACGATGTCTAATGAACTTCAGTCGATGGAATTGTTCAGTCTGTATTCGCAAGGTACCGCACGCGGCGAGCAACACCAGGCCTACCTATCAATACTACGTCGTCATCCTCGTACCCTGCGGAACCGCGAACCCGGGATGCTTCAGTCGACGCCCGCACGTCGGGCTTTGCCGCCAGCCACAAAGTCCTCAGTCTCCGCACTTTTGCGCTCCTGGTTGGACGAGGTGGGGTTCAGGCCGAACCATGTGAGTTGTGACATGTCACTTGTCAACGCCGCAATCAGGGTAGGTTGTACTGAAGATGCCCCGTCTCAACGACAAACGAATGTTGTCGACTTGCCGACCTCTGGAGACTCTCCAAACGATCCCGGAATTACGTGTACTCGCCAAGACCAAGTACGCTGCGCCGAGTACAGTATGTGGCTTTCAACATCTTGCCTGATGAAGTGGTCCAGCCCGTCAGCTAATCGACGATGTCGCTCCAACATTCGGCGGCAGCTATCCCGCGGCTTGTATACCTATCGCTTGTCATTCTTCGGCGCGCAGCGAATTGACTTGCCTACGCACATCGATGGCACTGCTGCCGTGATGCGTCGGACAGAAACGGCAAAACATTGGCAAGACCATTGCCTTCCTTCCAGGATACCCTACCTTCCCCTTAACCCTCTTCCCTGCTTCTAGAACGTAGATGTTCTGAACAGTCTTACCCATGTCCACGGTTCGACTCAGTCTCATCCGGAGTAAGTGTCTCTGGAATCATTGAGGCGGCTGGGCTGACAAAACCCACAGTATGCGAGGTTTATGGCACACGACGACGGGAAAGATGCAGTCCAGACTTGTGCGGCACCCTAAATGGCCGGGAAGTGCTGCATTCGTCCTGTATGTCTTTGCGGTGCGTCCCGGTCCGTCAGACGAGAGTCAGCAGGCTGCGGCTTAGTGCCACGGCCTTTCTAATTCAGCATACCTCGTCAAGGACGATCAAAGCCTGGTGAGCGCCAAATCGTAGACTTCGAAATGTCATATGATTGGTGCCTCGCCAGTCCCTTGTCTTTGACGGCAGCAGTAAAGGGTCTTTGGCCTACGTACATACGTGTGTGTCCGCAGTATGCCGTCTGCGACGACCTCAAGATGGTATCCGCCCTGCTACGACAATCTTGATCGACTTGAAATAAGAAGTACAATGCAGATCACGGAAAACCCTGTCCCGGATACCTATTGAAACCCTGCAACGACTGACAAGTTGAGAACAATATGCAGGAGTGGGAAAGTGCCCTATGCCGTCGGGAACCATCCATGCAGCTGCGCGAACCGCAAATATTTACTCGCAGACAGGCCCTCGATCCCGGAGAAGAAGGACAAGGCCGTGGGCAGAAACCGTGAAAGGTTTCCTATAGCGCCGTACGGGGTACCAAAAATGAGAGAAGACCAGTCATCGCTCGCCTTGACGACTTCCGGACTGCATGCAACCTTGCCGTTGTCTTGGCCAACACATCCATTGCAGCAGACGGTCACTCAGGCGAGCCTCCACCCTCGCACCAGACCCAACAACGGCATGCAACTGTTGTATGCAGCCTGTCTGACGGGCCCCAGCCTGTCGGTGCCGCGTATGGAGCACCAAGTGTCGGACCCATCGACCTGTCTCGGTCACTGCCAGTGCGCCGTCCGGGCGGCCGCCGGCAGAGTGACACGATGACGCCGCACACCAGGCCGTGTATCAAACCCGTCTCAAGTCGCCCAGTTCTTGCAACGACCTGCAGATGGTCAGGCTTGCTAACCGGATCGCGGAGAAAGATATCGAGCGTGCAGGACACTTGACTCGGTGATCAAGCACGTGAGAGAGCCCAGGGACGGCCATGAACACGCGATTTCGGAAGTCTCCGGGCCCCAAATGTGACGAATCTGCGATTTGCGCCACTTCAAACCCCCAAGGCTGGCCAAGGCTGGGGATGGGAAATGAAGGTGATTCTTTAATCTTTCAGCCTGTCATACGGCACAATGCAGTATGGATGATCTCGGGTCCGTCTCATCGGACGCCAACCAGGTTTCAGTCGCTCTCGGAGACGGCTGCATTGTCTTCATCCGCCGTATGGAACATTGAACCGTCACCGACAATTCATCTGCGTGCGAGATAGTTGACATGATACAACAGTTCCGAGCGCCTTGCTCCATAATAATCAGACCATACCCGTACCGTACGAAGCACGCAGTCCCAAATAGGACGGTCGCACAGCGGCGACCACTTGTGTCAGCTTGTGCGACCCGACTATCGGGACGACGCTGGAGTCTCTTACTGTAAACGCCCACACCGCTTCATGCGATGCAAGGACCCAACAATTTGGAGCCCGATTCTGCGCTTCGAGTTCACCTCTTCTTGGCCCATGAACTACTTACAAGTGCCACCGCTCTCTCTTGCTTTGAGCGCCGAGAAAGTGACCCCTGGCTTTCGGCCCAGCCTAGCACGATGAGGAGTCGGGGCCAGGCTTCCTCAGGAGGCGTCTCCTGAGTCCTAATGGCAGAGCCTGCGTTCCATACCCCCCTTGGACAGTGGCGCCGCTCCAAAATTTGAAATCCCATGACCCGCTCGAGGGGCCCTGTCAGAGCGGACATGGATTCCTCACCGATTGCCATAGCGAGCCATCCGACGCTGGAAGGTGGTTACGTCCCACGGATGATTGCCGTTGAACGTTCGCGGAGTTGATCCGTTGCGGAACTTGACCTCAACCCAAGCGGCAAAATGGGTGGGCAAATGATGGTAGATGTGCGGTTCGATCTGACTCTGGTTGGAATTCAGTCTAGTCGTGCGCGAAACGGATGCTCTTGCTCATGGGTGAAGTCATTGATGATGTACGAGCGGCAGTCAGTTATGCATACCATACAACAGTATAGCACTGCACTTGGGACCTTCAATAACTCTATTTGAAGTTCACTGACGTCACCGAATCCAGTGAGCATCTTCCCATACGAATACTGTGCAGCATATCGTGCTTCTGAGATATCCCTGCACGGCAAGGGGATATCGAGGCGAGCGAGTCTAGAATGGCGGGCGTGATCAGACGGCCTGATCCCCTATGCGAAGTAAACGCCTCCCGTGCTCAAAAGCGTACCAGATGGTTCATATGTATACCTGTTCTACATTGCACTAATTCTGGCGCAGGCAAATGTGTTGTTATTCGTTCCGATCGCAGATGCGAGACGCACGAATGCGTACGTCGATTTCTATGGCTTTCATCATTTGACTCTTTCGAGTATGACAGATGAACTGGACAAGCCGACGGTTTATTTGCCTTTGTGGTGGCAGCTGTTACTTTGTCGCCACCATCCAACGTACAGTAACAGTTTCTATCTGCCGCTCTCTACTCTCAACGGCAATAAAGATTGGTTGCCGTATAAGATACTGTACGCCTGACTAGATCGCGGGGCTGTGTTACGCGGAAATACCAATTCGTTCCGTGAGAGACGCCTTGGCAATGAAACGACGGCTCAGGTTTGTTATGATGAAGAAGCTGCGACGCTACTCAACGTGAAATCCGCTAAGCGAATCGAGTCCATCTCCAACGACGGCTTGGCTTCCCGTCGTGCCGGTCTGTCGAAGCAAGCACGGGAAGGGCAACAAACAAGGACCGACACAAGGAAACGACTCTTGACAATACAAACACTTGGCGTCATTTATGATGACACCTCCTGCACCAATGCCTCGATGGGGATGGGCGCACTGCATTCTGCAGTACTTTACTGTATGGTCTGTTCCGGTCACTGGCCGGGCAAAGAAGGCATGAGATTGCACTTTTCGCTCAAGACCACCCACCAGGTCCACTCAACCACTCGCCTATTCGACTGCAGGACGAGGCATCATCCACTTTTTGCATTGCGCCTACCGACGCCCAATGCCCTCATTGGGCCTCGCGTAGCATTATTAGGTTGCATCAGGAAAGTCGATCCAGAAATAGAGTCGACAGGCTCTTTGGGCAACCGAAGCCCGCGAATTGGAAAGCCATGCTCGAGGCATTCTGCCTGCCTCGTGTCACACGGTCAGTCGACTGCTGCGTCTCCACGATTATTGACGCTGTTCGCTTTGAAGCATGGCCTGACACATGCTTGTGGGATGGCCGGTTCTGCTGCTCTGCTGCTCGCCAGCCCGCGACGCACTGCACCGCACCGCATGCATTGCGACTCATCAAAGCGGACAAGCGCATCGAGTGATTTAGGACATCGACGCGGCCCTTGGGTGGATGCTGTAGAGGGTTTGCAGTACCTTGGACGTACACAATACAGTACAAGCCGTGCGAGTGATGACAATCTCTTGCTTTTCGGCACATGCGCAGCGCTTACCCGCCACGCCAGCAAGAGTGTCCGGGAGTTTCTCAGCTTCGTCTCCCTTCTATGACGCTCTCGCCATTGATTAAAACAGCCATGGCTCTTCAGATGACGAATCATGGCTTCCCTCGACGCCAGGCGATGACGATGGCCTAGACTCGCAGGCGCATGCGCCTCTTGGTCGAAGAGTCGCTCAACTTGAGTTTGAGAAGGAGCCTTGTAGTGAGACGTATGCATTTGAGGCTACCGGAATGTCGGTATTCCCATCAACGACCCTTCCAAAGTCCTCATGCTTGCTCGTGACTCTTCGGGTGTTTGGATATCGTAATGTGGTTCCAGTCTGCATCGCATTGAGTTTCGCTTTCAGCTTACTGGAATCAATGAGTATAAAATGGCAAAAGCATCGAACGGAGAAGTTGAAGTTTCAAAAGTCGACGAGTGAAAGCGTTGACATTGAGGCTGCTATAACTAAACGGCCCTTTAGATGATGCTAAACGCGATTCGAGTGGTCTTGAAGAGATGCTGTTCAACACGGAAAGTCCGTCTTAACTGGCTGAAGTAGGACTGACTGATACCGAATCCTATTTGACACATTCCCCGGTCCCGAAACAGATTTATAAATCTTGAACGGGTGATGGGGTCAACACAGGCTCCTTGTAAGAGAGGAGCCTCAATGTCACCGAATGTCGACGTTGCTTCCGCGGTCGTCGTTGGGTCGGCTGTCAGCCACATGTCCGGCTCATCTCCGGTGAAACCAATCCAGGGGCCGACGGAGCCTCATCCTCGGGGAGCCACTTGCGGGAATTGGAAGACGCGTCGAGTCCCCCCTTTAGGATGAAAGGTCACCATTCTTGAATTGCCACCTTTCGGTATCACTTGGTCAAGTCCAGCTTTTCCACGGTCAGCCCGCTTTCTCTGCAACGCTCAGCGACTTCCCGTCTACGTACTTCTACTCCTAGACTGTGCAAAGATTCCAGGCACAGTCGACAGCTTCGTCTCTACCGTCATCCGCGAAAGGCTATATGCAACGAGCGTCTCTCGAGAATCAAGAACAGCGCCCTCAACACACCGGCTCTCCGGCCACGTCCATCTCCAGCTCGCAATATGGCTCAGCTCGTTCTCTTCGCCCCGGCTCCGTCGGCTCCTCCGGCTCTCGCAGCGCTTCGCCACGCTCCGTGCACGCTGGGCAGCCTGAGCCCCTGGATGCCATTGACGCCCAGCAGCTCGGCACCAGGCTGCGCGGACTGAATCTGTCGGATAGCAGCGAGGGCCGCCGCCGCGCTGTTGGCGGTCAGAGGATCTTGGATTACGAAAATGCCCTAACCCCGTCTACCCCTAGACAGGCCATGGGCTTCAAGGTCATTCGGCGACGTGACTCATCCGGTGGCCCGCAGCTTGCAGATTTCCCAAACGGTGAGCAAAGAAGTATCGTCTTGACCACAGAGCAGCTCGCTGATCCTGTTGCCAGAAATCCTGACTCACATTCTGTCGCATCTCCATCCGGATTCGCATGCCTCGGTCGCGCTCGTGTCGAAGCGCTTCTATGCGCTGGTCACGACTCCTCATGCGTGGCGTATGGCCTTTATGCGCTACTTTGTCGGCCACACTGCGCTCGAGTCCAAGTCGAAACAGGCCGAGCTGGACGGCTGTGATCAGGCTTCAGACCGTGTGCGCTTGGAGACTCGTTACTTTGGACGGCTGACGCCTCTCTCCACATGGAGGAGCGAGTATCTCTTTCGTACGCGCCTGATACGCAGCCTCGTGCGTGGGAAGCCCGGCACCAGCTCAGGGAGCATCGGCTCTTCCGGTCGCACCATGTTGTCTGGCAAGAAGAACAGTGCCGTCTTGACGTATACCTCGAAGCTGCCCTGGCTCGTAACGAACATCCATGCGGTGCTCTCGAATGGGAAGAAACCTCCTCGCGCGATCCATGGCGCTGGAGACTTGGGCCTCGCGACTCTCAGTGATCCGACAAGTGGCAAGATCGAGAAATGGGGACTGCAGGATCCATATCTTGCTACTCAGCTGCAAGAGGCCGTCCCAAACATTGTCCCGTATGGCCTGGGTGTTGGCCCCGCAGCCACCCCGAATGTCATGGACGTCAGCCAGCCGTACGGCATGCTCCTCGGGGAGGGCTTTCCTGGCGGTCGGGCCTACTTCCGGGGTGTCAACGAGTCGTGCGGTCGGTTCCTCGGCGGTGAGAGTCTAGCCGACGACTCTCTCCCCGATATTCCTAAGATTCCAGAGACCAAGGAGGCCATCTGCAGCGTTTGGATCGCCAAGTCCTCGGCAGTTCCCTCTAATACTCACTCAATGTGCGGTATGTTTACGGGATCTACGCTGGGCGTTGTCACAGCATACTCGCTTGGTTGGGACCCGAGTGGCCCGAGGTACTCGAGTGGTGACATGGCAGCTCGATGGGTGCTCAGTCCCGGAGTCCCAATTATATCAATCAAGATCGACGACAACTACAGTCCCAAGCGGAAGTCATCTACCAGGGTGTGGGCTGTCGCCTTGAACGCTTTGGGAGAGGTATTCTATCTCACTGAATCTCCGACCATCTCGTTGAATCGTGCGGATGGAGATAGCATACTGCAGCATGCTTGGGGTGCCGGCAGATCTGCTCATTGGCATCTCGTCGAAGCAACCCGTCGCATTGCGCGCTCAGGCGAGTCTGAGGTATCCGATGCACATGGTGCCTACTCACCGCGCACGTCATCCCTCGCCATGGGACTCAGTCAGGACCAGCTCGTGGCCGAGGCGCGAGAAGTCGAGAAGTTCATGCACCTTGATCCTGCTCGCTTCCGTGAACTTTGCGAAGGCTGGGACATGCAGCGTAGATTAGAGGTGGACTTCGCAGCCGACGATGATAACGGCGCTGGAGAAGGCATATTCGTGATCGATTGTGGCTTGGCCGAGGATCGAGAAGCTCGCATCTGCCGCTGGACTCGTTCCATCATGCCTACACGTCCTCGCAGTGCCATTTTCACTGAGCCCGTGCCGTCGACGGCGCGTGCCGCACCGTCCATCTTTGGAACGCCCGAGCCGGACGTGCCTGAGAAAGGCGCAAGCGCAAAGTCGAGCTCGCCTCCGTCACGCTCGCTCACGCGTCAGACAAAGTTGCAGTCATCGGCTCGCTTCCACGACTGGTACTGCTCAACTTTGGATCTCAAGGCTCTTGATCAAGTCATCACTAGCAGCAGTTTGGACTGCTCGTCCACTGCAGTGCTCACGCTAGCCGAGGATCCTCTGCACGCCTTCAGAGAAAGCACTGCCACAGGAGTTGTCATCGGCAAAGAAGATGCTGTGACGGGTGAGATTCCCGGTCGTAGGGCACGCCTCCTCGCGGTGGGCACGAAAAGCGGCATGGTCATCACGTGGAATGCTCGGCAAAACGAGACGCTTCAGCGCATCCGCCCGGTCCGCGTCATACAGACCGAGTCTCCCGAGATTACCTGTCTAGCGGTTTCTGCACTTTACCTCGTTCATGGTGGAAGCGATGGCCTGGTCCAAGCATGGGATCCTTTGGCTTCGACAGCGGACCCCTTGAGAACGCTCAATGCTAGGTCCAATGGACGAGTTCCTCGACACATGCTGGCCATGAACCCGACACTCCGCAATGCAAACTATTGCGCCGCTGGTGCCATGTATTTGGATCCTGACCCCACGGTGCTTCGAGGTGTTGTTTCCTTTGGCGCATTTCTGCGGTATTGGTCGTACAGCTCGGCGGGTCACCCTACCGGACGGAAGCGCCGCCACAGGCACTCCGATATCCACGGCCGCCTTGCCAGTCGCCGGCTTGGCGGCGCCGTGTCGGGATACATTGCTGCTGAGGAAGCAGAAATTCGGAGAGAGAAAGAGCAGCGAGCTCGTGAGCAAGCCCGGCTTCACCGACGGTTCGGCCTCGGGGCGCTTGGAGATTTGACAGAAGAAGAGGCTCTGCACTACGCTCAGATGGTTTCCGAGGAGGCCTATTTTCAAGAGGAACAGCGGCGTGCCAGTGATTCGGCAGCCGATGCGAGTGTAGACACCGCGTCATCTTTCAGCGAAACGACCATAGATACCACAACGCCGGAGCCCAGCGTCACTGACGTCAGCCCACAGCCCGAGGCGCCGGATGACGAGGACAACGAGTTGGAACAGCAGATCCAGCAGGCGATCCGCCTCTCACTCCTAGAGGGGGTCAATGGCCAGGATACATCTCCCCAGAATAGCCCTGGCGAGCTCGGATTCTCCATCAAGTTTAAGCCCAAGGGCGGCAAGAAAGGGAGACGATCGAGCTCGACTTCGCCCTCGGCCAGCCACACTCCCATGAATGGCGCCAAGGGCTGTGCATCGTGGGTCGCCGACGCCCGCAACGAGGATGAGGAATTGGCTCTCGCCCTGAGTCTCAGCATGCAGGACCAGCAGGCGCCGACGTCATCGCAGCCCTCGCCAGACGTGTCGTCGAGCATCACGCACGGCGACTTCCCGCCCTTGGATAGCGAGGGCGCTGGCAAGGGAAAAGGGAAGGGTGGCGGCCGAGGGTCGCCATGGCGCTAGACCGCTGGGGTCAAATCGTCTACCAGGGCTCAAGATTACCGAGTGGAGGGGCTGTCCCCGGAAGCTGCCAGCATGAGTGCAGAGCCTTTGGCAGCCGAGGGCGAAGAGAGAGGCTGGGGAGGTTCTTCACGCTTGGCGCGACGTTTTCACTTTCTTAACCCTATCTTGCTTGAGTTTTCGACAGCGGGCGAGGGCCCGTTTTGCCGTTCAACACGGCCAGGCTAAGATATATCTAGAGTAATCATGTTCAAACGTGTCCGATCCCAATGTGCTCTCGAATCGCTTCCATGTGCATGGTGACATTCCTTCGGTACAAGTCAACTTTGATTAAGCCAGTCGAGACGCTGATGGGCAACGCCAAATTGAAGCATATATCCCACGCATTCAACGATGTGATGATTATATCTACACTGCCTCGCCGACGAGGTCCGGCCAAGGACTATCCATCCAACTGTCCGAAGCCCATAAAGCACAGGTATCAATGAACCCCCCAAAAACAAGCGCTTCTAAGAATCCACATACTGTACGTCGTTCAGACTGTCCAAAAGTGTACAGTACAACATCAAATAAGCCGTAAATCCTCAATACGGTCCGGGTCGATGTCGGGACTCAAGAGATGCGGCACGCGTGATGGCACGAGGGCAAGCTCATGGCTATCCTTTTGGACGGCCGCGAGTATATATGCACTGACCTAATGTAAACGTGGAATATTGTCGAGACAGGGTGAAAATAACCAGACATGACTTATGTCGTTAAGAAAAAATGTATCCAGGCCTGGGTGCATCCGACGAATCGTGGCCAACCCGAGATCCTCTATATCCAAAAATGAACGCCAATCGCTATGCAGAGGGCTGTCAAGGCCAAAGTGACGCTCGGCCCGGTCAAGCAGCCGGCACCATCGTCCTTGTCGTCGGAGGCGGCTGCCGTCTCCCTGACCTGGCTGGTGGGCGGCTCGGTATCCGTCGCCGTTACAACGGCGGTGACGGCTTGCCCGAAGGGATACCTGAGCGTCATAGTAGACATGACGACTCCCGTGGGGCCAATGGTGAATGTCTCGCCCCCGATGATGGTAGTCTTCCAGTGCGTCCCCGGACCAACCGTAAAGGTCATGCCGTTGATGATGGCGATCGAGGGAGCCATGCCTGTGATGGTCGCTCCCCCGACGACTTCCAAACGCGTGTCTGTAGCATTAGCCAACGAGCCGCCAAGAAGCGTTCCATGGACCAATACCCCAGAGGGTCCAATGGAGATTGTGTCGCCATCGACGACCTTGGTCGTTCCTGCAATGCCGGAGCCGTATGTAAATGTTGTCGAATGAATGACGACTACACTTTTACCAACGGCCGTGAGCATCTCTCCACCCTTGACCAGCATTTCCTGTTCCCGCGAAGGCATCACAGGCTGGAAAGACATGGTTTGCTTCCCAACGACAATCGCGCCAGGAGTGATTGCGACCCGTTGTCCCTGGATGACCGCGGTCGTGCCCTCCTGGGGCATTGTCAAGGTAGTTCCACCAACCACGGCGATGGAACCAGTTATCGTCACAGGAAGACCGCCAACTATAGCGGTCGTGGGTTTCGCCACCGAGATAATGGTACCGACTGGAGCGGGTTTCTGAATTGTTGCGCCCTCGCCAACCACGGCGGTGGGAAGAATGGTGAAGTGGGCGCCGCTTGCAGTAACAACAGACGTTGCGTCCGGCTGCAGGTCAGAGAACGTCTTCTCGTTGATGGTGACCTGATCCCCGCGCGCGGTGATCCTGAAGCTAGATCTTGGACCATCTTGGTTCTTACCACCGGCGTCAGGCCGAGGGATTGCGTGAGCGGCAGCATCTGGGACATCGGCACCACCTTGCAGGCCGCCGCCTCCGGCAACGGCTGGCCTGTGATCACCATTCCCATGAGAATTGACTCCAGGGCTTCCTGGGCCGCTGAGTTGACCGTAGCCCCCGGTATTTCCCTGGTCATTGGGCTTCTGATGATTATCGGTACCTTGGTCTCCATTATTCGCGGCCGTCATATGTTGGTCGACGCCGGAGTCTCCATTGCCTCCGCCCCCTTGTGCAGGCTGGTGGTTGCCTGAGACCTGATTTCCTCCGTTCACAGCTGCAGTGGGACTGTAGTTAGGTATAGGATCTGATGGGAACGCAACAGAGGGGTTCTTGTCCGTGGTGACAAAGGTCAGATGAGGTCGGAAGAAGATTCTGTTCTGAACTTTTCTTGGAGCCGTGGCCGTGATCTTCTCCGCGGGCGCGTCGGCTGGAAGTGAAGGAGGCGCAAAATCCGGAGGCGCAAACCCCGGGGCGGCTACGGGGACTGGGGTAATCTGACAATAGTTGGGTGTGGAGATCGGCTTGAAGGGGGGAGTGTAGTCACTTCTGTTGCCGTAGAAGGTCACGGTCGACGTGTACACAATGGAGAAAGACGTCAAGGGCCGGTCCTCAGGTATACTGGTGCATGGCTCCGTAGGTGTCGCTAGGGGCGAATCGATGCCCAGGCCGCTCAGCATAGTAGAGACCGTACAGTTCGAGCCTTCCGAGGCTGCGCATTGAATAGTCACGAAGATTGTTGAGTTAGACGAAGGCACGGCTGAGTTTGAAGGCACGGGCTGCGATTCGCCTGTCAAGATTTGGGATGAATTTCCATGTGCCCTCGAAATGGATAGTTCGCTAAGGGACGTCGGTTCCGGGGGGGCTTGCGTTTCGTGCCATGAGCTTATATTCGTGTACTCATTTCCCGGTGTTTGAGCGGTGAGTGGCGTTCGAGTTCGGAAAACTCTAGAGTGAGCTGGAAGGGAGTCCGGAGAGCCGGCAGCATTGGAGGTTGTGGAAGACACCAGCTCTGTGCCTGTGAGAGGTGATGGCTTGGGTGAGGGCTTGGGGGGATTCGAAGGCGGTAGCCTATAAGTCAAGGATTCAAGAGGCCTCGAGCCTACAAAAACCCGGGTGCCTGAGATCGCCGACTCTGAACTTTTGAGAGCTGCAGAATCTGGACTGACATCAGAGGATTGTTCGAGGCTTGTCAGTGACGAAGGCGCAAGACTGGAGACAGCTGAAGTAGTTCCAGAGGAGGCGAAGGACGCAAGCGAATCACTGGAGGTATCCAACGAATGCGACGAAACTGGAGACGCTGATGAGGAGTCATTGGATGAGGAAGACTGCTGGTGATCGCCTTGATTCAAATTGCCTGTTGGGCGAATTAGCCATTGGCAAACAACCCAGTGGCCACCATGGGTTGGGAAGCGAACCTCGTCGTGTGGCTGCCGCGGCCGCAGAGACCCATTGCGGTGCAAGAGCAGCGCAAAGGAGCGCGCCTGTGCCAATTCTCATTGCCGAGAGAATCGGATGCCTTCAATGAGGCGCGAGGGCTAATGTAAATAGCGATACGTGTACGAAGTAGGCGAGCGCCGAAGTGCTGCAAGTTACAACATCAGCGGCCCAAAATCGGCTGCAAGGACGCGACGGTGCGCAAGCAGCATGACTAGTCGGCGACTATGGACCGGTAGGCGAGGCAGAAGAGACGAAATGTACGGGTATGAGGCTCGGTAGAATGAATTGAGAGCGCCGAGATGATGTGAGAAGACGCTGGCAAAAGTGTATAATGGCAAAGCGCCGCGCGGCAAGGTAAAGGGGGGTCAGCCTTTCGGGGGTTTCGCGAGAGACAAGCGTCGGCGTATTCGGTAGGATGAGACAGCCTTCTTTTTTTGTTCTCTTGGGCACAGAGCGCTACACCACTTTGCTGTATTTGGGGTCCGCCCTTGAGTTCGACAAAGTTACATCATGTTCTATTCGTATCAGGAGGCAGGTTTTTCTTCGCCTAGTCTAGTCTTGAGTCGCGGTTTCCCTTTCTCTCCGCAAGGTGATTGCTCCAAAGTGCAGTTATACATTTGAGGCAGTCGCCATCCAGCCATCGCCTCCTCCGGAAAGAGACAATCCAGAAAGTAGGCCTACCTTAGGTACCTTAGGTACCGTACTTCGGGCTTAAAAATCAGATCGGCGTATTAGTACTTCATGCTGCGCACAACAAGACTTGAAGAGCACAGTATCAGCACTTTGCGAATCAGCAGCGGCAACTTGCGAAAGGGCTGAGGGTAAGCGTGGAGATGACGGCCGATCGTGCAATTCTCTGCTGATAAGTGGGCCTCTTTGGAGCTCAACTTCACGACACCCCTGCCAGTTACCTCGGAAAACAGGCAATGCCAGCAGTAAGTAAAGTCATCCGTCGATAAGAGCGTCGGTATTTGACAAGACTTTTTTCTGCCAAGCTCGGGCTGACCCATGGCACAGCACCCACAGCTGCCTGGCTGGGCAAATTAAAGCCCGACAAATTCAATCGCACGGTTGGCTCACAAGAAGCCTTTTATCTGTCTGTTTTGTGACTCCTCCAACGCACGCCATGCCACCCTTGCATTGAATCTTGAATCTCGACTCTCCAAGGACCCCAGCAATCAGATGTCTCCACATTACCTCGACAAATGCCCTATCGCGTGCCCGCAGGACCCCAGACTTGCTCTTCCGTGGAACCACCATTGCCGATGCTCCAGGATGTCTCTTCACTTTTTCACTCGAGGCTGGGAGACTCACGACGACAGAGTCTCGTAACTTACTTCGTACAGTACGCTTGCAAGAGGCCGGGCAGGCGAGCTGGAAGATGGTGATGTTGACTCTTGCTCGGGCGCTTTCAACCGAATATCCATACATAGCTCACACACGAGTCCAAGGCATAGAAGGGGAGGGATCTACGTACCCCGGTCCGATTCGACATACCTACAGGGAAATCTGTGGGCAAATGATCACCAGGGTCTCAGTCCGCTGCTCCTCGGTATTTTCTTCCTCCGCAGGAAAGCCAGTACAGAAAGCACGGGGCCATCTAAAGCCAACGCGATCTACGTCAAAGAGCGCACTATCGTCAAGAGGGCTGGAGGGCAGAGAAAGAGCGACAAATATCGTCGGCACACCGCGCGCCGTATCATTGCAGGAGCTTTGAGTGCGTCAGTAGCCTGTTACGTGAATCCCCCGTCATCCAAACTTGCTGGGCGGGAGCCAAACAGCCGACCTGCTCTAGGCCCCTAGAGGTATAGCCGGCCGCGGGACGCCTGACGAGCTGAGCTAACGTAGCCATCTCGCCGCCCAACTATCAACGCACAGTACACCATGCCGTCTCGAAAACCCCGCTGTTTCCTTCCAGAACGAAGCCAGAGGGGGTGAGAGTATTCGGGGCTGTCGCCGGATGCGTCCAGGACTTGCACGTCGCATATCGAGTCCAGCTCGTATCGTTAAACTCTATTGCTCGACACTGTTTGTCCATCCTTGACCCTGGGAAAACGCAGTCGACCGCGCCCGAGATGTGGGTGGATGAGGAGGATACAGTGTACAAGGAAGGCGGCGGCGCAGTAGACGCCAGCCAGGGCCGCCAACCATCGCTGTGACAAGTGAATGACGGCTCGTCATCTCGTCTACGACGGCAGGCAAGGCCAGGTAGCCAGGCAACTGAATGCCCGTTCCGGCGCAGCGTGGGAGGATGCAAGTAAGCGGAGTCTGGCTGGGGTCATGCAGCAACGGCTCGCATTCGACGCGAATCTACACTCCGTCAACCAACACGCCGCAGCGTCACTGTCAAGATGCCATATGTCTGGTATACGGCAGGCGAGGAGCCTCGAGTCGAAGGCCAGTTCACGAATCTGTCCATGATCAGTGCCGGCGATAGTAGCCTGCCAGACCCGCCTTGGGGTTCAGGCCGACCGTCCGTCAATCTCTCGAAATAGCAGACTGACGGATAACTCCTTCCGCCGCTTCTCTTCTAACTTACAGTACGCAGATGTGCCGGGCTGCCGATTGCTAGCAGCACGGTCTACAGTATTGGGGTCGCAGTGGGTTCTGCCAAGTATCAATACAGTAACTTGCTGTATGTATGCACCTGCCCGCCGTGCGGTTGGTCGCGCAGATCAGCCGTGCCGGCTACGGCAGCCCCGGGGGATCCGTTCCTGGAATGCTCATTGCTCCGCTATCCCACGGGGAGGGCTGAGATGCTTCATTCCAATGTTGGCCCTGTCGTCTCACCCTTTGTCATCGGCCGAGGCATCGTGGTCCGCCTGCTGTACAGACTCTTGAAACTGCACAGGACAATTACTGCCGACCGCCTGGCAACGAGGCCACACTTCGGGCAGACGCCTGCAAAGAGGGGACCAAGACTCAAGTAGGGCAAGACATTGGCAAAAGGAGGGAGAGCTGGCAATCACACAAAATGGGTCGACCCATGTGACGAGCCAGTGACGTGCAGCCAATGTCGGAGAATGTCTTGCTTTCGACCGTGTCCGCTGTCCGAGAGTGTCAGAGGGTCACAACTCGCCATGGAACACAGACTACTGTACGTGAATAGGGGTTCGCGGCGCCCGAGACCTCTCGACTGACAGTGTATTATCGCTTTGACTGCTTTCTGCTTATTTCCTAAGGGGTCTAGGTCCAGTACTGTAGTGTCCTGGACGGTCTTCAGATCGAAGGCGTACGATAAGTTAGGTAGTACGAGGATGAGATGACTTACTAGTACATAACTTACAGGACAGCACAGTACAGTAAGTTGGGGTCCGTCCCGAGACAGTGATCCCCCCGGTCTTGGATGCGACGGCTGTGCTCAGCCATCAGGGCGCACGGAGTAACGTACATGAGTGCGCACAGCAACTTGACTTATTACCTGACTGCATGGAAGATCTGGATAAGCGCCATACGTCACCCTCTGCAGACGACGACGCGTCTAATTCGAATTTGGTCGTGTTTGAAGGCAATCGCCGTTGCGCGCATGGTTTGAACTTTGACGACTGCCACTACGCGTCGCGGGAGTCAGAAATCGGCGATTCGGCGCGGGCACAATGGAATACTGTACGCCAAGCCCTTGGTGTCCTTGGTGCCGCTTTGATCGATATCCTGTACCCATAAGTACTGTATTGTCGAAATCCGTCACGCGCGTGGCTATTCCGTGCAGGGCAGGTGGTTGAGATGCTCCGGACGCGTGGGCCCACCACCGACCGGCCTTCCGGAGCTGCTGGATCCGGAGGCCGAGACGGAGGGTTTTGTGGCTTGCAATGGCCTGTTCTTGGCATAAAAGGTAACAGACCTGGGCTACCCTGGGCTAATGTTTTGCGGGTGGCAGGTGACAGGTAGGAAACGACGACGAGCACACCCATCGAGGTGCTCGTGCCACATGACGATGCTACGGTATAGCAGCACTGATTTGTGCAGTATTGTACAGTATGTCTATTTTCCGTCCACCACCATTTGCTTGCGATTTAGACCTTACTGCAGGTTGAGGTCGTTCGGCGTGCACTTTGCCGCGGCGTTGTTGCGTGTGACGCAGTTGAAGCCGGCCGGCGAGACGGGGGCCGGAAACTCCACTCCGTCGCCACAAACCGTCTAGGACCCCTATTCCGTGGCTTCCCTTGACGTGCTTAATTCTGTCTGAGAAACATCTTGTGGCATGTGGAAGTAGAGGCAAATGTGGTGTTGCATCGAGCCGAGGCAAACATATCCTGCTCTTGGTCTGGTTTCAATTTTTGACCACCTCGTGGCATATGGGCCGAGACCGACCACCCACGGTTGATCACGAACAGGACGACTCTTTTCGGCAGGCTTATTACGCGTCGGCGGCCGGTTTCGGCCAGATGTTAAGTTACAGTGCAGTACTGTACACTCATCACGGCATCTTCATCTAATCAACCGTAGGGGAATCAATGCTGGCTGGCTCGCCTCTTTGCCGACGGACCTACCCTGCAGATAACATGTCCAGCGCATTCTCGCGTCGTACCGTACCTGTAGGCGACAGACCAGGCGTGCCACGTTCTCACCAGCATTGATTTCTTGTTCCCAGGGGCGTCACCCGGGCGAGAGGGCACGACGTCGTTGGCAGCGACGCCTGCAGCGCCCGCATTTCTCCCCCCGGACTCGTCCTCGCTTTCATGGATGGTTGTGTGGCACCCACGACCACGGACCCTGCAAGGTACCCCGGGGCTGCATCATATATCACAAAGCAGACGGAAGCGAGGAGTTGACCATCGTGAATGACGATCGAATGGACGACTCAATCTCCTATGCGAAGACTTGAAAACAGATGTCTTGTAGCGACGACACGTAGAAGAGGTCGATGAAACCCTCTGGATCGACATCCGCGAGAGCTAAAATCAGTAGATCATAATGCGAATACACAGGCTTTTCTTTCACATACGGCCATACTTGCTTGAAAGCTCCGGATCCCGTCCGCTCTCCGATAGATAAGCAGGCAAAGGGCAGATTAGTAGTTGGGTCGGTGACGACCAGCGAACACCGGCTGCTGTATGTTTTTTTTTTGCATTTTCCCCGATTTTCTTAGGCGGGGTGGCATCGTCGGTGATCTAATGTGGGCTTTCGAGACCTGCAATGGAGCCAGTTGAGATGCACGTGACTTTGATCGGAAAGGTGGGGGAGACCGGGGGTGACTTTGTGACTGGTTCTCTGGGTCTGGCTCTCTCCTCCTCCCTGTCGTAGAACGACCTGTTTCCCGCCTGTAAACATTCGCCTCTGCAGCAGGCCCCCCCTCCTTGGCCACTGGCCCTGTCGACTCCCCTGTATTCGTAGCGGCCGCCCATGGTCTGGTGGTGCTCTCAGCCCGAGCGCGCATTTGCAGGGATCAAGGGGTCTGGGATCTGCCGAAAGGGATCGACCGCCGGGCGGGAGAGGAGAGCGGCATGGCCACGAGGCAGCCATTTAGTGGGAGAGGGTCGGGCTGAGCTGAAGGGGCGGCCTTCTGTATGTGCCTTCAGCCCCCAGCCTGCGCAAGCTGCGGCCATGCCCCTTGGTTGATGTTGCTACGCGGGACAATAGGTGGGTGTTCTTGCTAACCCGAATAAAGGCAGCGAGTGCAGTCTGACCGAGGCGATATAGCGACGACATGGCCCGGAGTCTTGTCCTGTGACAAAGGACGTCCAGTCTCGACGCACGCGAGTGTGGTGCCATGCTGGAGTTCAGCTCGACATTCCTCGACAGTCAATAGGAGAATTCAAAAAAGGAGGGGGGGCGAGGGGGGTTTCCCCCTACAGGCTTCTTTTGCTTGCTTGCCTTGCACACTTCCATGCCCGCCGACAGACCCTGTGCACAGCCCGCATACGAAGTAGAAGGGGAAGATAAAAGGAAGGGGATCGGTTGGGTGCAGACGACCATTGTTCGATAAGTCCAGGCGCCGGCCGACTTTCTCTCTCCTTCTCCCGAATCGTACGTTTTGTTCTAGCCATTCTTCCCATTATTCGTCACTGTACGAAGTACTGTACAGACAGCACCCTCCCTTCCCTGGCCGGTCCGGCATCGAAAGAAAGGGGCCAGGAATCATTGATTGTATCGATCCCATAAAGCCTCCCCGTATTCGGGGGCCCGTCGTCATCAACTACCGAGTCCTTCGACTCTTCCCTCCGAACCCCCGCCAGGCCCCCCAGGGGCTAAGGGGAAGAAGGGGAGGGGTTTTGAAATGACGCCCAATATTTGGCCACAAAAAAAACCAAGGCAGCGGGCCAGGGCAGGCTCGTGAAGGAGAGAAACGGGTCGAAAGCAGAGACAAAAAAGGAAAATCGTCGGGCGCCGCGGTGATGTGCAGGCCCCCCGAGGTCTCCCCTCCCCCCTCCTCTCTCCTTTTACGAGGCTATTGCTTTTTTGTCTCGACGGATAGCGTGAGTTTTCTTTCCTTCACTTCGTAGTGAAGGAGGTAGGAGCAGCCTCTCTCATCATTGAACCCTCTACCCCCTTTTCCTCCCTTTGCCGTCGAGTCTCTGTACTGAACGTTATCCCGTCACTTGTCCACTTTACGCCCTTCTTCCTCGACACGTGTTCGTGTTTGTCTCTTAACCCTTTCCACAAGGGAATCGTTGGAGAAAAAAAAAGATTTCGACCCTTTTCTTGACTCGGGAAGTGACTGGTGGCGCAACAAGGTGGTCATTGGCCTTTCACTCTCTTTCTGCTTCCTCTCGCTCGTTGCGTTCTGGATGTCTGCCGAGGCAAGGCGAGCCGTCTTCTGCCAGCCGTTTGCAGGGTCTGGACCTCGGGGGCTGAACGCATCCATTGAATGATTGAATCGTTCCGGCAGCCCTGGGTGGCGGAACGTACTGTAGTACTCAGCCCAGCCCAGCCCAGCCCAGCCACAGGGCCTGCCGGGGAAGGGGACGCCAGGAGCCAGTCTTCTACACCCATGCTGCCCATAGACCTACAACATTGTACTGGCCCACGTCGCCTGTCCGCGCTGTGAATGTGCATTTCTGGCCGTCCTGCTGTGTACTTCAGGCACGGGTACGACCAAACACTTGACAAGGGGACGCGGACGGAAAAGGTAATTCCCCTTTGAAAGTGGCAAAATGATCTAGTAGTTGGTGAGATGGACGCATGTAGCATACGCACTGCGACGCTCCCACGAGGGGGGAGACCAGGTATCGATCGATAGGACAACCTGTCTGCCTGCCTGCACAGCATCGGCATTTGGACCTCACCGACAACTCGGCTCGGCCGCAACGCCTCGCATGGCTCATCTCGAGGCAGCTGCAGCTCAGATGCACCGCGGCACTGCGCTGCAATGCGCCGCGCTGCAATTGCTACATAAGACGTTACTACTGCACGCGCACAAGTACCCGTACAGCACTCGATGGTAAGGCATGCGCTGCCGCTTCCTGCGCAGAAGCAAAACGCTGTCCCCCATCCGCGTGCGCGCCCGCACCATGAGTTGGAGTCATTGCGCGTCAATCCATGTGTATTCATTCATCCTCCTTGCTGAGGGGGGGGGGG
>APKU01000252.1:0-34799 GCA_000472125.2 Hirsutella thompsonii MTCC6686 | reverse complement strand
ACCCCCTTTCAGAACGCCGTCATCATACAAAGCGCCCATTCCCCCGCCCGCCCGCCCATCATGCCACGACTTCACCCTAAACCCACCTCGCTTGTCCCCGCGTAGCTTCATCCAGCCCCATCCAAAGAACGAGCCGACAAGCCCCGCCGCCATCCTTTGGTGCCAAAACAAGACGACATCATCATCAGAAGAGGAGCAAGTAAGTAAGTGGTGTGTAAGCCCCCCCCCTAAATAAGTCGTGGGAGAAAAAAAAAAGACACTGTCGCCACGCCTGCCCTCTTTTTCTCTGGACGCCTCCCCAAAGTGAGAAACAACTGGTAGACAGATAAGAGACAGAGAGAGAGTGTGTATGTGTGCGGAAAAAGAAAGAAAAACGCCGTTGTTTTTTATGCAAATGTACGAAAACTCCCGACTACCTATCCGCGCCTCCCAAGACCCGCGCGCCATACAATATGAGAAACCCAGGATCCCGAGATATTGTAAATGAAAAAAAGCAACAATATGAACAGCCCAACTCCCCAGATACACGAAATGCCCGCAATAATAGTGAATGGTTATCAAGGAGCCATATGAATATCGGATTCAATGCAGATATGCAGAGAAGAAAGTGGTTTGCGGCGTTATTCGTGATCCTCGTGAATGCGAATCCCAGCACCGTCCGGGCCGGGCCACTGGCTCTTGCTCGTGTACTCGGATGGCTGGCTGCTCGACGCGCTCCCGCTGCTGCCATCCCAGTCGTTTGGATCCTGATTCTCGCCGTCCGACATGTTGTTGCGGTCCTCGAGGCCAAGCCAGGGCTGATCCTCGGGCCGCTGGCCGTGCTGAGGCTGCGCGTGCTCCGTCAAGCCGCCAAACATGTCCTCATCCTCACTCGAATCTTCCTCGTCCTCCTCATCATCGTCGCCATCGTCATCGTCCGCGTCCATGTACGACTCGTCCGACTCGCTGTCGTACTGCTTCCGGCCAGGAAAATTGTACTCCTCCTCGGGCACGTGCGTCATGGCCACACTACTGTCGCGCATCCGCCGCATGTCCGACATTGGTGCGTTGCTATGCGGCGTGGCGTACGCCAATGGTGTCGTGCCGCGCGCACTCGGGTGGTCGGCGGGACTGGGAGGCCGGATGCTCGGCGAAGCAGTCAGTCTTGGAGTGGCTTGCTGGTAACTCGACGACGGTCGTCGGCGCTTCTTGCTGACGCGCGCCTGAGATATATTTCGAATGATTGGTGACGAGCGCTCCACTTGGGACGACGGCAGTGGCCGGCTAGTGAACGGCGACGATCTCGCTGGCGCACTCATCGGGGCAGAGACTCGACGATAAAGCGTCGTAGGGGGGGCATTCTTCCGGGTTGCCAACGGGGATTGACTACGCCTGATAGCCGGGCTTTCCGACCGCCTCGTCAATTGGATACTTGGAGCGACAGGTTCCAACGGAGACATCGAGACTCGGCGACGATTCTGGGGCAGGCTTGATGCTTGAACGCTCGGCGCCTCATCAAGTTGCTCACACCATGACCAGTGCTCCTCGGCTGCATCCGCTTCGGGAACTTCAGTCGACTCTGTAACATCTGGATAGATCCGCGTGAGCTCACGAAGCCGCTGCCACGTCCAACCAGACTCGTAAGCCAAGGGGTCCTGAAGGTAGGCGTCAGGATGCGTGATGAACAGCCTAGGCTCACTGGCCCGCATCATGACCGAACTGAGAAACGGCACGTTCCAAAGCCCCGGAACCATCATTTCGGCCGGACTCAGAAATCGTAGTCTAGAGTCCTTGTGGATCTTCCGGAGAGGCACCCAGTTCTGATGAAGGCCGAGAAACTTTGCCGAACGAACATCATGTGGATCCGGTCGAGGGTGAAGTTGCATCTCGCGGAAGACATTACCAAATGCCGCTTGCATGGCGGTCTGCACGCTGCGAAAGTCGGGGCTTTTGACGGTAATCGTCTTGATCAGTCCGCGGCTGCGAAGTCTCTTGTCCGTAATGCTCGTATTGCTGCACGCTCTCGGAAGCAGCCACTTTTCGACAGAATCAAGTGCGGCCCAGTCGTTGTGACATGGTGACAACGAGCGCCTTGAAGCAGTGCTCAACGTCATTGGAAGCTGGGTCCAATCGTCACTGTCCACGGTGGTATCGGAGCGGAATTGGTCAATCCTTTGCCACAGTCTCTTGACGGGGAAAGGGAGGAAAACGACTTCAACGACCCAGGCGTACTGAGGCGAAGGAAGGTATGAATGAAGCACCGAGACCTGGGACTGAAGCGAGTGAATTTGACTCATGACGTCTAGTTGTCTTTGGCCACGACTGGTGCACGATGATCCGGAAATGATGCTCTCGTCAGCATGATCGTGTCGGGTGCCACGCGCAGTCACTACACTGGCGTTGTCGTTGTTGGCTTTTTCAACCTCTTCCAGCCTGCTCTCGTATTCTGTCATTCGAACGTCGAGGTTCTCAATCCTTTCTTGACAATCGTCATGGAAGGAAGCTGTTTCGAGCCGTCCTATCCTCTGCGAATGGTCACCAAGCGTGTTGTTCACCCATGCCTTGAGCGTTTCTGTTTTCGCTACAGCCGTGATATCTTCCCGATGCTCTGAGAGCGTTGCCGTCGCCGGCCGAGACGCTGTAAGCTGGTCTTCCGGCTGCACAAAGACGAATGAAGCTTCAGGTCCCGTTGCATCGGGATACGCGCTCCTAGGCTGCTGAGAAGGCGAAGGCCTGCCGATGGTGGCGCCATTCAGTGTTCGCAGGCCTTTCCCGGCGAATGGTCGAATATACCTTGCCTGAACAGAAGAAGCCGTTGAGGTGGCCTGGGATGGCATCAGGCACTGAGATGGTATAGGGGGTAACGGGCTGATGTTGGCTTGAGCGGGGGAGTTGACGCGGTCACCCCAAGGCATGGTATCGGGCAAAGAGCCAGGCGGCTGACTGAAATCCACCCTGGAGACGCCGTCGTGCTGGTCGAGCGGTTCGTGGACGAAAGAAAGGGGCGCGCCAGAAAGCCCGGGAAAGTCAATGCCAGGCACCATCGAGGGCATCCGGTACGACATGCCCAGCATAGGACTCAGGGGCTCCCGACCCGTACGAGGTCGCTCATTTTCCTGGCCCACCGTCCGTATTATGGGTGACTGCAGCTCTTGAGGCCCTTGGTCGTGGTAGCAGGCGTGATGGTTGCACATGCACCATCCGCTTTGGTCGGGAGGGCCACCGGGAACCTGACGGGCCCAGAAGCGGCGACAACCGCACTTGGCTCCATTGGCGCCCGGTGTCAGATCAGCAAAATTGCAGCCACCGCCGGGCAGAGGCGCAAAATTGCGCGGCGTCGCGGGGGGCGCGTCATTGTAGATGTCGAAAGCATTCGCGGGTGGGAAAGGGGGTGGGTCATAGGGAGTCGCGGCCATTTGGGCTATCGGCGGACAAACTCATGTGAGCTCCGGAAAGACGAGCGCGTGATCTCCTCGGGGGCGCAGGCAGCAGCGGGCAGAGTCATCGACGATGGAAACGTCTCGAGCGATAGGCGCTGGTGCAGCAGGTCCCAGTAGATGGTGAGCCACAGGGCGAGCTCAGTTCATGGCGACGGGGACCCGTCGAGAGCTATCGCGATTCTGGTTGCAGGAGCCAAGTTTTAGGCAGCAGGCCGAGGCGAAGCGGCGAAACTGTCGAGAAGTTCGCAGAGTAGCTGGGAGAGAAAAGCGACGGTCGAGGATGCGGAGAGGAAGAGAGCTGCGATCGAAAGAGCGCCACGACACGACGCGGCCCATGAGATGAGAGAAAAAGGGACGGATGAACGAGGTCTAAGTTGGCTTGCGAGCCGGAAACGATGCGCACTCGAGGAAACCTGGAAGAGAAAGTCGAAAGAGTCGAGATGCAGGTCCTGTCGCGTAAGTATGAGAGGGGAAAAAGTGAAGTCAAAGACGAGGGGAGACGAGGTAGGAAGATACCTTTCTTGGAGTCGAGTCGTCGAGGTTCAGGTAGCAGCAAGCTGTACGAAGTATCTGCCTACCTAGGTACTAACTTACTGTATAGTAGAGGTACTGTACGGGCAGGAACCGTGGACGCGGGGGGAGCTGAAGCTGCAGCAGCGCGAGGCGGAGGAACTCAATGTGACCCCATTTTTGACAGCCAACCCGAAAGTACCTTTATTTCCTCGCTCTTTCTCTCTCTCTTTCCCCCACCATGTCCGACACGCGGTGACGCGCCACCGCGCCCGCTAGCAAAAGAGCCGGTTTCCCTTGATTACTATTCGTGGCTTTCTTGTTCCTCTTTTTCTCAAGGCGGCTACCTTGATGTCTCGAGCCGTGCCGCCGTCGACTGGAGGGGAGGAGTCAAGTAGTCAGTTACTTATGTTCGCTGGTTCATCATGTGCTGTGCAGAGCAAACTCATTCCGTTGACTCACAGTGCTTTCCAAGCTTTACTGCGCAGCACCCCATCTTGAGCGAAGCCGTTGCGCCATGCATCGCCATCGATGGATACCTGCAGGAGTAGTACTGTACAGTACCTCAGGTAGGTGCTAGGCAATTAAGGTAGCGCGACGATGAATACAACCTTGAACGCTGTACGCTCTGTAACTGCGCCCACAGACGAGTATGTATCTCTTATCCCCGTCTTCTCTCTTGGACCTGATGCAGGTCATCCACGTCGGCAGCCCGAGTTCGAGTCAATTGTCATTTATGACCATGCTGCAGCTCACACCTTTTCTGCCTTGCCTTGATTCTTCGCTGTGACCGAGGCAATGCCTCCTGCATCGCATTTTGTACCGTATCGAGGACTGAATCCTAGGACCGACCTTCTCCATCAGGACCTTTGTCCTTTTGCCCGCACGTCCATCTCTGCTATGCTTGCTTTTCATGGCCTGGAGCAACGTTTACGTCGTACATTTCGTACATTACTGTATAGGTAGCAAAGGGACGCTCGTGACTCTTCTGTATACAATACTTGGTCGATTCGCACTTGACCGTCCATCCTTTTCATCCCTCCATTCCCCGCCAATGCCGTCGCTCCGTGCTCGGCGTCCACACTCCACACCCACACCCATCTCTGCCATCCCATCCCAATTCATCCCAGTCCTCCCTTTAGAGTCATCGTCACCACCACCGCCAGCATGCAGCGATGCAACCTCCAACATGACCCGAGTCGAGCCATTGCATTGGTAATTCGACCCGGATGAAAGAGGGAATAAAAAGAAAAGTATGAATCAAAAAGAAATGATAGCCGAATCACTTTCCTGCTCCCGGGCACGGCCCGGGTCCTCGATCTGGCCTTACAGACCCGACTGCCCTTCCATCGGCTACCGAGCTATCCTGAACAACAAGCTACCTCGGGAAAAGACTTGCATGCTCAGAATGAGTTCTTTGCTTGTGTCACCTTGAATCCTGCTAGAGAACTCACGACTCTTCTCAGCCAGCTCTCCGAGTTGATTTCTCGAGCGAAGTGCCTAGTCTTTGGTCGATCACTGCTATGGGTGCTTCTAGTGAATCACGTTTAACTGTACGGACTTGATACGGTGCTCCTGGTAACCCCTCAACGCGAGCTCACTACGTGTGGCCATCCTCACATAAGTCGCCGTGAAACTCATTTCTCTCCTGGTATACTTTACTTTGCACACATCAGTGGCCACCTTCATACCCAAATATTGCCAAAACTTCGTGAGTGGATATGCGTGCTATGCGGAGTCTACCTCTCATCTATCATACACGATACATCGTACAAAAGGGCCGTTGCATTACGATGCCGAAACAGATCGCCAGAATATTGATTCGAGATTACATGGCAGCCGAGACAACAGACGGCCAACCTCTATCCCTTGCCCTGGCGGCGGAATACGCCTTCTCCATGCTGGGAGAACATCATCACAACACAAATGTGCATGCATTCAGGCCATGAGTGGGTTTGTGCGTGACAGAATGGAGAGTCGGACTCCAACGGGGCTTTGCTCTCTTCTACATCTCGACCCATGGGAGAGTCACAATGATGTTTGCGGCAAACAGCCATCGAATGACGAGAGCGCGGATCGGTAGAGGCGTTTTATGAGTACCTCTGAAGCATCGGCCAAGAATGGATCGTAGGGAGTCGCCTTGTCGCGGCCATATTGCGACATTACCGACCCGGCGCGGGACTGCTTGACATTGCAATGCAAGCAAAAGAAAGGCCAGTAGAGTCGGGGCGTAGAGCCGATATGTGTTCAGCTTGCAGCGTCGCCGGCTCATACTTCACCCCAGCTGCCCATCGGACCTTGGGCGGCAATGACGGACCCCGTACCTATCGAGCCGCCAATATCCCAGTAATGCCGCGATGAGCAGCTGCTTCGCCGGGCTGAACGTCTCGTGCTTTGGCTCGCACAACTGCTATGATGGCGTATGTGATTCGAGGTGACGGGAAGCGTCGATTTGAAGGGTCGACGGTCTGCAGGTCGTGGCCGTGCAATGAGTGGATGGTGTTGCCGTACTCGAGAGAACTTGGCAGCGTTGTCTTGCACGCTTGAAGCCGGGCCATGCGTGCTGCTGGTCGAGGACGAACTTTTCGGCCGTCCCGAGAAGCGCGACATGACATACTTGAACACGAGCTTCACATCAAGGTCCTTCTCCCACTCTTCCTGCGTGAATGCGCTTTCAGCCTTGGATTCTTCTTCTCCACCATACGCGAGGTCTTCCGCCGCTACGCCAGACGAGGGCTTGGGCCGAGACGACTGCTGCATGGTGGGCTGAAATTCGGGAGCGCTGAACCGAGTCGGTCGCACAGTCTCCATCATCTTGGATGCTTGCGGCGAGTCTGCAGATTCGCGGATAACGGGGAGTCCTGCGTAAGGAAGGGGTGTCTGCTGCGCTCTAACATATGCCGAGAAGGCACCGGGGTGATGCGATACTCGATTGACCAAAAGACCGAGTTCTTGTGACAGCGTTTCGAGAAACCTCGCGTTCCACCCATCCTCCCGGGAGCCAACGAGCTTCTCATCGTCAGGCCCCGAATTGCGTATCAAGTCTGAGATCTCGTGATCCGCGGGAAGAGAACCACCAAGTAAAAAGTCCAAAAACGTGTCGTCGAGACCAAGGAGATCCTTGACGACTTTGCGAGTGATGGAGGCGATGATGCCTTCTTCCTGGTCCTCAGGCCGAACATGATCCTCATCATGCCATGTCATGTTATCGGAGTCGGCTCCGGAAGGGCGTCGTAACCTCTCGACTGATGCTTGCGACTTTCGTCTTCGTCTCGTCTCGCGCTGTACCTCGTCCAGGAGCATGCGGCTGTGATCTAACCTCCACGCCTCGATCCGTAACCTCTTCTCCTGTTCCTGGAGCTGGTTGTGTTCCAAATCGAGCTGCCCGCGGCTGAAACTATCCAACCTCCGGCGGACCCGGCGAGGGTTGAAACGCTCAAATTGATATATTTGATCCTGCGCTTCTCTCCCCAAGACGGGCTGATCCGAGAGGCGAAATGAGCCGAGTCCATCGTGTGTTGGTAAGACCGGGAAAGCCTGTTGACTCGCAGGTTGTGACGGTACCTGTGCGCCAGGAAGGGATCGGAATTCGGGTAGATGACTATCGAGGCTGTCGAGTTCGGCATCGTCATCGAGAGAGGCGTCATCGATGGCCGATAACGATGCAGCGTGACCTGCGCCGGGAGCCAAGGACGACCTGGCAGCCGTGTTGATGCTTCCGATTTCACTCAACTGCGAGCGGCCAGGAGTCGGTATCGACTGGTCGGATCCGCTCAGGTACGAAGTGGTGGTGATTTCAGTGGGCGGAGAGAAAAGGATCCAAGACTGCGACTCGAGGGGTTCATCGTGAGACGGGGTGGCGTTTACGGCCGCGGGGCTTTGTTCTTCAGTAACAGCAGGGCGGACTGCCCGCTGTGCAACATGGCGCGTGGGTTGCTGGAACGCCATCTTGATGCGATGGTTATCTCGACACGAGAATGGCGGCGACGGACGCGGAAGCCGGCAGCGTGTCGGGGATTGTGCTAGCGACGGCGCAATGCGGCAGGCAGACGGGGCGGCGATGTGACGGCTTATGACGATGGACGCCAGTCGTCTAGGTGCCCCACCCTAATCTGATAAGAGCCACTTGACGCGACCGACGCGGACGACGCACGAGTCAAAGGGCCGACTGGGCAGTGAGTCGCTGCATGGGTCGCCAGGAATGCTCTTGCTTCGAAAAAGAAGGAGGGTCTGGGATCAGACGAGACGAGATCCAGGGGCGAAGGGTTTGCTACAGTAGAGGGATTCGCCGGCAAAAAACGAAACGGGAGATCAGGCCTCGCTCTTGCGCAATGGCGACGGATCAATGACGACTTGGTAGTGTTGGCTCACGCAACACAAACAAAGATGTGCAGATATTTGATGCCCTGGCAAACAGGGACTACAGGGTCATAGAGAATGAAGGGAGAAGGTGGAAAAAAAGACAACGCTCTGAGTTACTAGGGCAGACGTCGGGACAGATAAGGAGAGACAGAACCAGGGCGGGCAAGGATGAGGAACAGAAAGAAGGAGGAGAGAGAATTGAGGAGGGACCATGCAGCCGTACTGGTGACGCCAGAGACTGTCGCACATCGGCACATTGGCAGCGGGTACGACGCGGTACTTACCCAGCACCAGGGAGGGGGCGGGCCGTTTGTCGACAGCAGCATGGAGCCGTGTGTCACTCCATGGTATGGGGTACAAGACGTGCAAGACGTGATCGGGACGACGAAACAAGCCCCTGCAGAATGTATCTGTCAAGTACCGGACCTCTCCGCCTCTCGCTGTAGGGGCTTTACTGGATCTCTGACAGGCGCAGGAGGCGCCATCACTGCTGCAAGAAGTCCCGAGACGCTTTCCCACCTCCGCCCAACGAGTTCATCCGTCATGGGACGGTGAAGACTCTGGGATACTTGGAGAGGAAAGCATGTTGGCAGTTTCGAATGGCGCAATCTTGACACTCTCTGTCAGCGCCTTCACTTCTGTTGCCTCTCTCTCTTGGCGGCTTACCAAGTTCTTGTTACCCCAGTCAGGGAGACAAGGGAGACTGGAAGGCAATGAGGCTGTTGATGTTCATGTATGTACGAATACAGTACCCCATACTCTCTTGGTGCCTCATTACGTCTCGACTACCGATTCTTGACTCGCATTATTTCTTCTCCCTGCCCCTGCTTTTGCGGATGACTGGCTTCCTTCTTTTCCCTGCCGTGCCCGTGGCGTCTTTCCCACCCACAAGAGTCCTCCCTTTTTCGCGCTTCTTCTCGTCTGGCCGGCCGTCTTGCTCCCGCGTCGTCCACACCACTTAGGTACAAGGCCTACTGTAATTACCTCGCCTACGTTATCGTTGGCTGACAAGCTGGATGCCTCATGCTCTCCTTCCCCCAACATCCGGCAGCCACTCACCTCTCTTTGCTCCCGTGCCACCCCTTCGACGCAAGACCCAAACACAGCTAGGCCACCAGCGCACAGTCGGCTTTGATAACGCATGTCAGCTGAGGGTCCTTTTTGCTCTCCCATCGTTTCTTCTCTTCTTGTGGGTGCATGGGGCGCTTTGTGCTCACTTGCCGCCGATTGCAGCTTATTATGCATCTCGTTGTTTTTGCCCTTTCAACTCATCTTGCCAGACTGCCAACTTGCCAAGTGGATTCATATCTCTGCCCGTGCGTTCCAACTTTTGGCTTTTTCGGGTGATAGGCAACCTGGCAATCAACAGTGCTTTAGGCACGCATTACACCGCATGGCGTGTATTCGATCCGGGCCACTCTACAGAGGGTCCTGGCCGCCCAGAGGCCAGAAGGAGGGGTTCAACACAAGGCGATAACGTGAGCCCATGACGTATCCCCACATCCCGCAACCCAGCAATCATGCCATGATGGCATCTGTTTGTTTCCCTTAATCTGTTAATCGATTCGCCGTAGTAATAGGATCTATCTGGTGTCAAGGACATTGTAACTGCATACCGTTCCTCGCCAGTGCGACCGGCTATCGTTTGTGACCTCTAAGTCACGGCACCACCAGAATATAGCATCATATGGCCACGTGCCTGTGCCGGATGCCCACCCGACGATCGTCCCAGCTAGGGGTTCTGGACGCTAGGTTGTAACGTTGGTCAACCGGGACTCGATCACCAATTCTATTGGTCATATGCTCTCTTTGGCCGCCTTTCCACCAGTCCATGAAGGCATACCTTGGCGAAGCCCGGTATGCGAGTATAAGATGTGCACCATACCGTTGCAACATCTGCATGAAGTCAAAGATTGCGCGGCTGCTGTAAGACATCACGCTTTACGTCGAGCAATGGCGAACATTACACACTCGGCAACTACACAGCAAAGGGAGAGGCCTCGTCGCCCAAACACGTACTGAATGCTCCAATCATGCTTTGATTTGCCGAAGCAGCCACTTGCAACTCAAGAAGCCGTTATTTGACATGCCAATTTGCGCCAACCGAAACCCATTTGTCAAACCAGAACCGTTCAAGCCTCAGACTGGAAAGCCTCGGGGAAGCGGCGCATGTTGTCCGCCAGGCGGCCGTGGTTGCTGAGGAACTGAACGTAGGCACCGTCGACCTTGACGCGGCCGGCGGCCTTGCGCTCGAGGTAGTCCTCGCGACGCAGGGGAGTGAAGCCCCAGTTCTTGGAGATGATGATCTTTTGGCGACCGGGGAACTTGTACTGTGATCGGCGGAGAGCCTCGAGGGCAAGAGCGCGGTCTGAAGAAATGGTCAGCAATGCGGCCGGTAGCGATGCTGATATATTGACATACTGGAGTCACGAGTGCGGACGCTCATGATGATCTGACCAATGTTGACACGAGCGACGGTGCCGTTGGGCTTGCCCCAAGCACCACGCATACCGGTCTGCAGTCTATCGGCACCGGCGCACGACAACATCTTGTTGATACGGACGACGTGGAAGGGGTGGGCGCGGACGCGCAGATGGAAACCCTCCTTGCCGGTGTGCTTGACAAGGTACTTGTTGGCGCAAATACGGGCGGCCTCGAGGGCCTCGGAGCTCAGCTGCTCATACTCGTTGGAGACGAGGTGGATGCAGAGAGGGAAGTCGTCGACGTTGGCACGCTTGCGGCCGAGATCGAAGATTCGGATCTTGGGGTCGGGGACACCACGGTTGAACCGCGACTTGGGGAACGGCTGCGAGAGAAGACATGATCAGCTCGTGTCCTGCTTCATGTGCGTCATCGTGTGCTTTGAGCTTTTTTCTCGAAATTCGTCGGAAACTTCGCATCGAGGGCGGCTGGGACTCGAAGAACTTGGGAATTCGGCCGGTTCTCACCTTGTTCTTGCAGTAGCGGTAGCAACGAGCAGGACGACGCGCCATCTTGTCGGATTTTTGCTGTGTCCTGGGACCGTGGTTTGTTGGGAGGAAGATGAGGCCGACGAGGGGGGTCGGACAGACTGACTCTATCCTTCGTCAAAGTGCACTACATTTGATTTCAAAGCATTCTTGGTAAGCTCAGATCGGTGCCTCTCGCTTAAACGTCGGTGCTTTAGGGCTCAGCCAAAGCTCGGTCTCCGCAGTCATTGGCTGCCCGCGGCACAGCCCTGCCCCGCAATTCGCAGTGATTCCAAAAAAGTAGCGAACCTCTCCGCCGCGCTGTATCTCGTCTCTTGCAAGATCACCAGCAAAGTCCGCCCAGCTCCCCAAGTCGCCGCCGACCCAATCGACAAAATGGCCCCCGTTAAGAAGAGCAAGAAGGATGCCAACAGCATCAACTCCAAGTTGGCGCTTGTCATGAAGTCCGGAAAGGGTACGTTGCCCGCAATTCGCACGCTCACGAAGCGCACGCAGTTTTTTTTTGCACGGCTTTGACTAACCATTGATGCAGTCACTCTCGGCTACAAGTCCACGCTGAAGAGCCTGCGTTCCGGCAAGGCCAAGCTGATCATCATTGCTGGCAACACTCCTCCTCTCCGCAAGAGTGAGCTCGAGTACTACAGCATGTTGTCTAAGGCCCCCATCCACCACTTCGGCGGCAACAACGTAAGTCGAACATGACGATGTAAAATGTGACTGAGGTGTCTTTGTGACATCGTCTTTTCTGTTTCGTGAAGGCTCACGTGCGAGGCAACACTGCCCAGCCGTGGCCGACGTGATCAAACCCAGAGAAAAAGTCGCTCTGTGACTTTGGAGGGTTCAGTTTTGCTTACTTTTTTGGCGTCGACAGATCGAGCTCGGCACCGCCTGCGGAAAGCTCTTCCGCTGCTCCACCCTTGCCATCATTGATGCTGGTGACTCTGATATCCTCAGCGACCAGCAGGCATAGAGACTGCAAGCGGTTGGCATTCATGTGGCGTTCGGGGTAAAATGGGTTCACGGGCACTCTGGGGGTATACCAATCAATTCTTTGCGATCATGAGATGACTTGATAGAGGAGCCTTGTCGACAGTTGCTAGCACTGCATGTTCAGGTGCCAGGCCCTCTCTCTCAGCCGAGACGCAGAGGGCCGGAGGTTGTCACCTCCAAGACACAATACAACTGATGGCCCTTTTACTCCTGCCATAAGATATCAAATGTTCCGTATTAATCCGTCGTTGTCATGCTACTCGCATCCCTCTACAGAGGCCGCCGGCGGTTGACCAGAAGAGAGTCAAAAAACCTCGAGCGCCATTGATCGTGGCTTCTGCTGCAGGTCTCGTGCCACCCTGCATGAGCCGACATCTGGGTCCTCGGGCAACGCAGCAGCAAAGAAGCGGCCTGTCTCTAGGACTACATCTTGTCGGCTCGGTGTCTTTATGAGAACTGCCCTTGCGACTACTGCAGTGTAGCCGCGAAGCGGTGAGCCGTAACGAGGCCGACAGTAGCCCGAACGGTGCCTCTAGGTCGGGGAAATTGACAAAGTATTGTACACGTAAATGCGATGGATTATCCGGGCTACTCGCGCGCCCTCCATGTTTAATTTGCTATGCAAAGTGATCCGAGGCTAATAGGTTTAGACTCTTTCTTCGATTCATCATATCAAGCCGTGTCGTCCCATGTGCACAGGGAGAAGCGTGGGAGAGCGTAGGTGATTCCTGCACTGACAGACTGTGTGGGGGTGGTATGTAAACGGCTAGCACACAGTGTCGGGATCATGCAGATACCTGATGTACGATCGGCCTCCAGGAACGGATGCCACGCTAGCCCAGTTCTGGAATGGCCCTGATCAACGAGGTCGGACCGGGCGACGCGGCCGGACTCTAGAGCCCAAGGGGCCCTTTTGGCTGCCTCAAGCGTCGAGGGACGCGCGGGTAAGCTGGAGCAACCAGACATTGACTGCCTCAACCGAGCATAGTCACATAGGGGGGATGTCAATGTCCACGTGAAGGAGTTGAGGTTTGGAAAAGTCGCCCGCCCAGCCGCGGAGGACAATGGAAGTGATTGAAGCGACTCCGCTGCGCTTCACAGTCTAAAACTCGGACCCCTTGCCTTGTCGACGACAAAGCGGTAGGCCCATTCTCTCCCTACCCGATTATCCCTTTTGGTTGGCACGCCAGGATTTCCCCCTGAACCGCCAGGCTCCGGTTTTTTTGTTGTTCGCATCGGGTTCCCCTTGGGCGGAGGCACCGCTTGAAGCATTGACGGGCCGCATGTCCCCTTTGGTTTTTTTTACGCATCCCCGTTCACATTATAATTAGTCAAGTGGAGTCGACGGGCGTGTGACGGACGGGGCCAGGCAGGGTAACCGTGTCTTTGACAAGAGGGCAGGGCAGCCTGCGCAGTGTGCAGTGTACAGTCGGTTGTCGCCGTTGTTGTTGTTGTGCCCGCTGATGAGGAGTAAGTTCAGTTAACGCACTGCTTTACCAAAGTACTTTCGGCCTACATACAGTGCCTACCTACTAGCGGTGCGTGCTGTGCTGGGTGTCTCCAGTCGACTCCTTCCGCCCTTTGACCTCGACCCGACCGCTCGCTCCCTCTCACAACAGACGCATTTCTGACATGCGCAGATACTCCAGCTTTACTGCGGTAATCTCTTGACCGACGAGAATAATTACAAGTCGGCTCAGCATCGGTAGCGCCATTGTCGGCTGCTGCGCGCATTCCTGTCGACACTTTGCATCGTTTACCGCCCCTACATCGCGCTTTCCGGCATCAGCCTCCTCACGACTTCAAGCGTCATGTCGACCACGACCGCAAAGAAGCCCCCCTTTGGGGGCGTAGGCCGCATGCCTGCTTCCGAGGCCGCTGTTCCATCTTCGCCCGGCGCATCGCCTGCTCGCAACTCGCCGCGCTCTTCAACCCCAACGACTCCTTCTCGAGCCCGATCTGTTCGGGGCGGTGCTCCCGTCTCCGCCCGTGCCGCCGCTCCGCGAAGAGACGCAGCCTTGGGTGCCGCCGAGAGCGACGCTCGCGCAGAGGCTGCATCGGCTGTGGAAGACCTTCAGAAGCGTCTAGAGAAGGAAGAAAAGTTGTCCGAGCAGTTCAAGAAGCAGGCCGATGTGCTCCAGTCCAAGTTGGAAGACGCCACCAAGGAGTCAGCTAAACTGGAAGAAAAGGTTCACGAGCACGAGGAGCAAATCGAGGCTTTGAAGAACGAAAAGAGAGAGGCTACTCGCCAGATACGTGAAATGGAGACCATCTACGAGGCCGAACGGAGCGCCATTCTCAAGGAAAAGGAGGAACTTGCAAATAAGGAAGAAGAGATGCAGACCGTCATTCAGCGGCTAAAGGATAGCCTCGCTCAAAGAAACAATGCCTCTGAAGAAGACGCGCGGTCTCCCAGACACAGTAAGCGAATCCTCAGTTTCCTGGCTTGCACCGCAACTGACACGAACAGGCGTCAACTCCTCTCCTCCCCTAGACGGCGGCAGCTTCGCGCCTCCCTCATCGCTTCAGCGTAGCGACTCTAGAAGCAATTCGAAACTGATCCTGCAGAAAGATAAACTCATCGAAAGCCTACGCCTTGAACTAGCCGAAGCGCAGATCAAGCTCGTTGAATCCGAGAACCAGGGTGGCGGCAGGTTACACGAGGTCGAACGGTTACTCATGGAAGCCCGCATGGCCAACGCGCGACTTGTGGAAGACAATGAAAGTTATCAACTCCTTTTGCAGGAGAAGACGCTGAAGGGCGACTTCGGACAAGGAGACTTCAGCTACATGAACGGCGGCGGCCACCAAGACGCCCTGAATGCGCTAGAGGGAAACACCGCAGGCTCCAGCTTGGCCGATGAATTATCTGATGCTACAGCTGCCGAAGGCGACGGCGACCGCCGAGTCGAGGCCGAGCTCAAGTCCATGAAGGAGCAGAACAAGGCATTGACCATGTATATTAACAAGATCATCGGTCGCCTCCTTCAGCACCAAGATTTTGAGTCAATCCTGGATCAGTCAGGCGATATGAAGCCGCCTTTTGACATGCAAAAGGAACTCCCTCCGCCGCCAGGGATGAAGCAGCAGGCCAGCGGGCCATCGATTCTGCAGCGAGCCAAGTCGATGGCCGGCGGCCCAGGGCGGCCTAGGCCACGGCCCATGTCATTTGCGCCTTCGATCAACTCGACATATTCTGCACACACTGATCCTGACACGGCTCCAAGCATACCCATTGGCAACCTCGGGCGGTCCACAAGTACAAGGCGGACAAGACCGCAGAGCGACCAGTTTACAGGCGCAGCCAGCCTTGTCGGTCAGATGTACCGAGGTCCGGACGGCACCGCATCACCGCCATTGACCAACCCGCGTCACTCGCATTCGTTCTTCTCGCCGACCAACATGTCTGGCAACCCTAATGCAGCCGCCCGATCGCCCAGCGGAAGTCAAGCCACCTCTTCAAGCAACTACCCCGGCTTGAGGAGCGAGACGTCCAGCCTGAGCGGAGACTCGGGCGAGATCTCCACGCCTCCGTCACACTCTCCGCCTAGATCGCAGAGTGACAAGCAGACGACGTTTGCGGGAGGCAAGCCCCGGCCGCTACGCCTGGTCCAGGAAAACCCGGACGCAGTCAAGGAGAACAAGCGGGCCAGCTGGTACCAAGGCTGGGGCTGGGGAGGCAAGAAGGAAGAGATCTTGTCTGCGGGTAGCTCGATTCCCGAATGAATTAGTCATGTCGATATGAATCATCTCTAACATCATGCGGCGTCCGCAGGCGTTTTTCTTTGACCGGGTCCCCCGTTTGGAGGGAGGCGGACTGCTCACACGGGCCAAAATGCCGGTTTTTTTTCTTTTGGGGGATCTTCGAGCTCGGCGGGCTGGATAACGCCTGAAATGAGGCGAGGGACGACGATGGCCGAGCCGTGCTTGATGGACAAAGTCAAGGCAGGCCTGTACGATTCTTATTTTTCTCAGTAGATATTTTGCCGGGAGCGGCGCCTTTTTTTTTCTTCTATTCTTCTTCTTCTTGGGTTACGATGCCATTCTGTCAATAACGTCCATGGTCGATGGTGGTGGTGGTCTATTGTATCAAATGGGTAGCTTGACCCTGCTTGAACACGCAACGCGTTGCACAAGAGTATACGATGGAAAGAATGAGCTGCTACAGTATTTAATGTCCGGAGTCCACGTTGATGATGGGTGGTGATTGTCTTTGTTCAAAGAAGTTTTGTCGATGGCGGGCTTGACACTTTCTTGTCGCTGGGACGGGGCTTCTCGAGTTTCGAGCGCTTCTGGAAAAAGATGGCAAGTGAGACTAACCAAGTTTAATGTCAAAAATACTGGACACGAGAGGCGCGATCGGTGCACGTTTCTGACATGTTTGGGAGGCTTGACACTGTCGCGGTGCGGGTGTGCTTGTCACTACGTAGGTCAGACGTCTCGCACGGATCTATCCGAGCCATGTATGAGATGGCGATTGCTGAGCTTGTTTCATAGGAATAGACTCTGATGAGTACTCGCGTAGAGGTTTGCAACATTGAGTGGTTAATTGTGTCTAAAGAGGACGACGACGACGGATCGCTTTATCAAAGGTATTGTGAGGGCAAGGCAAAGAGTCAATGCTTATCAGACTTCAACTGAACGAAGAATAGAAATGCAGTACTAACTTGGTTGGTTAACTCTTCCACTTTAACGTCTATACATCCGCCGTTGTAACGTTCTTTCGAGACTTCATAGTAGCTCTCCATCAGTGACTCAAAACACAGACCTGAACCATAGTGGACGTTCTTCTTTCTATGATATTATGCTGATCCACCATATGCCCGTTTATGTTATAGTACATGCCTCGTGATAGGAAGAAAAAAAAAACCCTTAAAAAGATATCGCGAATCGGAATGCTTGTCTATAGAATTCATGCCATTATACACACCACCACTCAACATCAACATCATCAAGGTCGTCCAGAACAGCAAAGTCGAGGCCACTCTGCCGAATAGTGACGATTATCGCATCGAAAGACTCAAGAGTTTGCCGCCGCCAGTCTTCGTCGGCTAACCGTTCGACTTGAGGCACATCCTCTTGCTTGACAAGCGGATCAGCATACTGGACCTCGACAGCCCCGGACTGGGATAGACTCTCTATGAGTGCGAGCCCCGGCGAGTTGCTCAGTGTTGACTGGCCAGCCTTGAAGCCGACACCGACAACAAGCACTCGTGGTTTGGTGTCGCACACGAAGCTCTTTTGCCTCCGCGCCAGCCTCTCGGTGACCCTCTTGGCGATCATGGCCGGACGCCGGGCCATGCTCTCGCTTGCGGCTTGAAGCAGGGGAAACGAGCTGTTGGACAGCAGGTAGTAGGGGTTCACGGGGATGCAGTGGCCGCCGACGCCGCAGCTGGGCTGATAAGGCATGAAGCCAAAGGGCTTCGTCGACGCCGCCTCGCATACCTCAAAGGGGTCAATCTTGAGAGATTGGCAGGCGTCGGCCATTTCGTTGCAGTAGGCAATGCACATCATGCGTTGGCAGTTTTCGTAGAGCTTGGTCATCTCGGCGACTTCAGGCTTGGACACGGGGATGATGCGGTCGAAGACGCCCGAGTAGAGTCGTGAGATGCTTGCCAACGAGCCGGGGACGACATCGTCAAGTCCAGAAATAATCTTGGGGATTTCGTATGCCGCCGGTTCTGTACGGCCTGGGTCGACTCGCTAATTAGGGGTGTTAGTTCACTTCGATTTACCAACGTTTCTTTCGAGTTACTGCTGAGACTAACCTCTGGAGACATGCCAGCGTAGAAACCTCGCTGCCGCGCCAAGGGGCCCAGCAGTTGCCGGGTCATCCCAATGGCGACTGAGCTCTCAATGACCACGGTGGCGCCGGGTCGCGCATATGTGGCTACTGTATTGAGCGCACTTCTTAAATAGGACGTATCGACGCTCTTGTCTGGAAGCAACAGAGTCGGTACTGAGATGAGAAAGTGTGTAGCTTGGTCCAAGTCCTGGGGCCGCGAAGTCACGGCGACGCGTTCATTGCTGGCGAATTCATGCTTGAGCTGCTCGACGCGCCTTTCAGACACGTCAAAACCCAAAGTATCGTATTCTCGTGAGAAGACGGATACGAGATGTGTTCCGACGTAACCGACGCCAATGACGGCAACCAACGGCCTCGAGCTGGGGTCGACTGCTTTGGAAGAGGGAAGACTCAGGAGGTGAGAGTCGCAGTCAAGTTCTGCCGGGGGAGTAACGGGGTAAAAGTCAGACTTGAGGCTTGGGTCTGGACAGTGCGTCAGATCGCCATCAAAACGCAACGACATCTCATGATCAAGTCTTCTGAGGGGCTCGAGCGAAGTCATGGCCATTGTCTGAGACATGGTCACGACCTTGGCATCCACACCGCGTAAAGTGGCTTATAAAGACAGGGGACTCTGATGTAGACAAAAGAGGGCAACGGGGATTTGAAGTCATATAAACGGCTTGTAGAGATGGCACAAATGCGGTGACTGGGGGGATCTCATCCTCGAGCAGGGACATGGGCGCTTTATGTGCATGATGAAAGGCCCGTCGAAGCGCGTGGGACTTCGAGGCCGACAGTGACAACTCGAATCCAGTCGGATAGTTGCTTCCAGTCGGCCGTAAAGAAAGAGAAAGCCGATCCAATGCTCCGCCACTACATATCTCCCCCGAGTTCCCGTCGTCAAAAGCTGAGCGGATAGACCCGGGAGAATGCAAGGCGAAAGAGGACCTGAGCCATGTCATGCCATCCTGCGATCCACCTCCTCGACAAGTATCCGGTTAATCGGGAAGGCTACGCCGATGGGTTCGCCCTTCCCAGACTGATGATTTCGAGTGGCGCTATGAGACTCGAGCGGTTCATGTTTGGATACAGCAGATCCAATGTTCTCAACACGTGCATCAAAGTCCCACACTTCAATTGGTAGTACCTGGTGATTTGAGTGCCTTGGGTTACAGGCAATGCCACAAGGCCAACAAGAGAGCCGGAAACTACTTGCCAGTAGTTTCTCATGATGTTGTTGAGACTGCTCAATGCAAGGGGTCTTCATATCCGAGCAGATTCAGTCTCTCATGGTCCACTCAGACGGCCTTGACCATAGTGACCGCCTGGGGTTGTACATGGACGTCTTCTGTTTGATACTGCACTCGAGTATCGAAATGTTGCCTCCTTCCAGCTACGCTTTTTTCGCGGGAGAGAGTCGTATTCGGAGCCGAATGTTGGACGGCATGCATATTGTAGTTCACGAGAATCGGGCCCATGACTCAACACGGCATGCTTTCGCATAGATACAGTACTGTAGGGACCGACGCGTAATCTCCATCGGGTACATACGTACTGTATGTATGTAGCACCAGATCCAGTCCGTGGGCCATCTTGGCGCGAAGAGCAAAACGCGTCTGGTCTTGAGCGAGTGGGCCACAGCCAGGCCTGGCTCTGACCCGTCTGGGCCCTTCTCGACTTAACGCCCAGAGCTGATCTCCTGATAGGCAAAAAAGAAACCTGTTGGCAACTTGGAAGAAGGATACAAGAGAGAAGACGAGTGGGAAATCCACCCCTGCTTACGGCGCCAGAGCAGCCTGTTATATGGAGGGCTCAGCAGCTCGTGTAAGCCTCAAAATGACACTTTGAGAGTCGCATTCGAATGCGCTGCCCCTGGGTAGGAGATTAGCCTGAAAGAAGTTACAGTACTGTATTCGTATAGTACAGTATAGTCCGGAGAATAGGGCTTATCACAGGAACCAAGACATCAATGATGTCGGGTAAATTCAATGTTGGAAATCATCCGTCGCCTTATTAGTCAATGTTACGACTGAAGGAAACGCTGCCTTGGAATGCCAAGAACGGTGGTCTCACTGGGTAAGACCAGTGTGCCCTGAAAGAAAATCATCTGTCACACCCGACGCTGTATGACTTGCATAGAGGCACTCGGTCATGACGTTACATATAATTCTGTGCGTCAGCCAGTTGAGTGTCGACTATGATCGGGGTTCCTGAATCGGACGCCACATGCACGCAGATGCAGTGATACAGCACTCAATTCGCAAACCAAGTGCGCCTCGACTTGTGAGCTATGCTTCTGCTGTATATACTGTACAAAGTGAAGCAAAATTACTGAGTGAAGTCTGCACAAAGTCGTGGGGCAACCTCCTGGTGGGATATCCTGTTCCGGACATTGACCAAGGCTTGGCTTCGCTGTCAATGGGACGTCTCCACAGCTTGATGTACTACATGGATGCTGAATAGACTTTTCGATAGGATGATTCGCCAATTGTTGATTCCTGCTACGAGGGCTATGAAGAGAGGAATTTCCCCTTTGTTGGAGTGACTCCAGAATCGTGATGGTGCCATGGGGTTCTTTTAGAGTTCAGACGATGTTTCATGAGGTCCGATTGGATCAATGTGAATGTCGTTCCGAGTTTCCGAGGATCGACACTATAGTACAAGTAGAGCCGAAAGGGGCTCTTGGTACTGGACGGAGTTTCGCGAGCTTCTTGAAGACTTTTCTCCACGATCGTACCATGTTTATCTGATAGACTCGGATCTAGTATACTGTACTGTAAGTATCCAGTCATTGGCCGCTTCAGAGAGAATTAAAGTGGCCTTTTAAACAACAAACATCAATGCAGGTATGGGTGAGCGAATAGGGCGCTACCATGAATTCTCATGAGATTTACCGAGTTCAAGACATGTACAGTATAAACGTATGGGATCAAAAATTGATAAAGCTTTTATCTCTCAATGCTCATCCGAGTTAATGTCTGCGTATTCGACCTACCTCATACTGTTTAGTCCAATGATTTGAGTCTCGAAGACTTACTGATTCTCGCAGATATCAGTCGTTCGTCTGACGTGCGGTATGCTAGTTGCTGCGAAGTACAGTATTGTACGGTACATTGTATGTAGAGAAACGTTCAACGTTGCCAAAGTGGGCTTGTGCTACGAGAAGGGATTTAATTGGCGTTTAAAGCCGCCGTTGGTTTTTGGCAGCCGTTTTCAGAGTACCATAAGCCGCTTTGTCCGCCGCCAAGAACATGTTCGGCTCACTTCGTATTCACAAGGTCTTGCGAACGGGACGCGATTATGCTGCTTTTTTCGTGGATAAAGATACCAGGAGTTTCCTAAACAATTATCGAACCAGGTCTTGATGCTGTAAATAGTCTCGAACATGCATTATTGTGCCTCGAGAAAAGCACGTTGTAGGAATAATAGCGATGTCTCTATGCAACTTTCACGTACAAGCACGGGTCTCAGACATCGACGCCACTTGGTCCTGCCAGCTTGACGCGAGTGAGCCTCAGTCCCACACTGACATGGGCCGTTACATGACGATGCGGCCGGATAAAGCGCCGTCATCCTACTACATGCTGTACAGTACAGTACTGTACGGCACTGCATAGTAAATCACTGCCTGGTGCAAGTTCAGCTTCAAGCCTTCAAAGCGGAGCACGCGTCTCGGCGTACCCAGGGGAAAATGCAAAGTGGGAACGAGGGGGGCGCCGGTAATTTGCTGTCGGACTGGAGCCTCGGTGTAATCCGTTCTCAAGGTCCAATGTTGGGTGAATCGAGAGACCACGTACTGGTAGAGCCTCGACTTATAGAATGACTTTGAAGAGATGAATTGTGGCGCGTGAGACACCAGACAACAGATGACATCCCGGGATGGACATGGATCTCTTCGGCTACAACCGACCCCAGAAATCTCCTTTTCACCTTTATCCTCCCAGGTTAGAGCCTTGTATCGAGATTTCCCATTATTGGGCGTACTGAAAGTGAGTACATTGAATGGTAGATTGACTTACACCAAGACCCTGCGTGCCAATTCGAGCAGTCCAGGGCTCTATTCCATGGCTGTGCCCCTTAAAGCCATGCGGCTCTGAGGTAGGATTCTCTTTGTATGGATCATGTCCAAACAATAGGCAAGAATAAAGTTGAATTGACTTTCTGCAATACCATTAGGCAGAGAGACACGAACATGGGGTTGTGGAGCGGAGAAGGAACAGGGGCACAGGGGCAGAACCCGTCACGTACAACCGAACCTTGAAATCGACCCACGCATGTCGGCAATCGGGGCTGGACGCCCAACAACCGGCCGCCAAGGGTCCAGGATGAAAGGGAGAACGGGAGCGTGGACTCATCCCGTCCGCTCTTTGGCCGGATCGAACATGGAGCTCTCCCGGATTCAGTAGTTCCCGGTTCCTGGCGAGCACTACAGGCAGAGATAGAGACTCGCCAGGACCAAAGACTTGAAACAAGAGACCTGTCGTACGTGGAATGTGAGCATCGCAAGGAAACCCGCTCGCTTGGGCGGGACTCTCTCTAGCACTCCGCGGGAGAGCCATCGACGGCGCCGAGAAACCCAGAGTGCGGCCGCCGACTCGGGCCTTCGCTTCGCCCATCATCATGCCACTTCCTTGATAACAGGTCATCTCCGCCTCCGGGGAACATTCTCTTTGGAACCTGCTAAGCTTAAGATTACAGTATGTGGGAGGCCAAGGTTTCCCGGCTTCCAATTCCCAGTTATGCAGTCAATCTAGCGTCGGTCTCCCGGCCAGACGTCGTCCAATCCTAATATCCTACGCGTCCATCTCCCTTGATGCCAAGAGCGACATTGGCGAAGATGAGTGCAGTTGCCACGGCATGAAGACACAGAATGCACGTCGTTCCTTTCCCCTACTACGCGATCATGACAACCTTGTACTGTATAGTATTGACATTGACCCAGGTCGTGATCCGAGCATCCCTGGACCATTGTCTAGATGTGTCTTATAATCTTTGAATTGCCATGGTGTTACGACAGCCTGTCGAAACCTCCTTTTCGTTGAAACCTCCTCACCTTGTCATGATGCCGATTCTTTGCTGTTGAAGAGCACCCGTCTTTACACAAGTTTATGAAGATACCCCATTTGTTTTATCTGTACCAATTATTGACGCCATGTCTGCGGAAGACTTGCCTCGGCCTGTGGCGGCAGTCATCAAAAAGGAGGCGCATTGGAGACGATTAATTAATTGGACCCGAGAACCAAGATCAAGAACGCCAAATCTGGTATTACCACTACCATCCCCTGGGAATCATGACAACGAGAGGACGGCAGACCGGAAGACAGGCTTCGATGTTGAGCCAGACTTGGAGAAGTTTCCAAGATCGCCTTCTCTGGGAAAGAGTTCCAGCAAGGGGTCAACCGGAAAACTGTCAAGAGATGATTTCGATCCGACGGCGTGCGGTTGGCCGATTCTACCAGACCCAGTCAATCCATCACGAAGATTGACGCGAAATGAGCTGTTATTACAACGAGCTGCTTTCATCGCCTTTGTCCTGTTCGTTAATGTCGGATTGGCCGCGATTACCATGTTTGCCAATGTCGGCATCGTCACGCTCGTCTTCATCCTCTTCTTCAAGCTTCAAGACTGTCTTGCGACAGTAGTCTCAGTGATCTGTCTGAGCTGGACGTCAATCACCGGCTTGTTCCGCAAACAGGAGCCCGTGCCTCGTCAATGGGTCTTATCACTGGTTCCGGCATACAACGAGACCGAAGAGCAGATTCTCAAGTCGATACGCGGGCTTCGGGATAACGTCGAGGCGCCTCACAAGCAAGTCGTTCTCATCGTTCTGGATGGACAGCCAAAAGACTTGCGGAACGTGTTTACGCACGTCGTGGCTTACTTTGAGCGGCCGTACCATTCACTCAAGCAGCGATCGGGAATTCTCAAAGTCACGGCCGGGTTCTTCGACGACCTGCCCGTCATCTTGATTGAGAAGATGCAAAATAGCGGCAAGAAGGATACCTTGGTGCTGACGCACGATCTCTTCAATTATCCTCGCGACAACATGCCGGAGTACACTCGGCTACTGCGCGAGGAGATCTGGGACACGGTTCTTCCAGAACTCACTGCCGGCAACAGGTTTCTGACATTTGACATGATCTTTTGCACTGACGCCGACTCCGTCATTCACAAAGGCTGCATGATGAAGCTCATCGACCGCCTGGCTCGTGACGAAAAGGCCATTGCAGCCTGTGGTCTGGTTCTGGTCGAGTTTGAGCCGGGATACGAGTGGTCGCCGTGGAACTTCTTCCAGCTGTTCCAGTATTCCTACGGCCAGTTTGTGCGCCGGTGGGCAGAGGGATTCTTCGGCAAAGTCACCTGTCTCCCGGGCTGCGTGACCATGATTGCAGTTCGACCGGAAATGGCCGGCGCAATCGCCAAATTCGCTCGACCGGTCGACGGCGACTGGGTTATTCAACACCAAGTGCAGAACCTGGGCACGGATCGTCGACTGACGTACTGCATGCTCAGTCAGAGCAAAGGCCTGCGCACCATCTTCATCCCAGACGCCGTCTCGGAGACGGTTGCTCCTCAGTCGTTCAAACACTATCTCCATCAACGGCGGCGCTGGGGTTCCAACGCCTACTTTAACAATTTCTTCTACTGCGGCGGAAGCAACATGATCCTCTTTACCCGCTTCTTCGCCCTGCTTCACATCGTACGACAGACGTGCGTTTACTACCGGATCCTTAACACGGTTCTGTTTATCCGCGCGCTCGTTACGGAGTTCAGTATTATGGATATCCTTCCATTGCTCATCGTCGGACAGTTGCCGACCCTGTGGTTCTGCCTTTGTATGCTCATACAGCGTGCCTTGCGTGTCAGGATTCACAAGATTCTCGTTGGGGCCGTCATCAACAAGATAGTCTCGCCGTTTCTTTCTTCAATCGTGTTTGCCGCGGTGGTGACGAATTTGGGCAACGCAGTATGGGGGATGAGTGGCATCACGGCTTCTTCGGGCACTGCGGGTTCGGAGAAGTCCTGGCCGCAGTCTACGGAGGGAAGTGAAAAGGAGACATTGCCTCGATGACAAGAATGTTTGTTGATATATAAGCAATTTCAACTTTGAATAGTAACAAGTCAAAAAGCCTTTTCATCTGACACATTTTGAAGGAAACCTTAACGTTGTCTGTTCTATACTGTTTATGTAACGGGGACCTACCGGCGATACGTCCTCGATCTCCGATCGACAGTCCCGGCCACCGGCCGTTGTGGGTCATCGGGCCGAGCTGCACGGAGACCCGGAGCCCGCCGGCGCCGACCACTGGTCTGCCGTCCGGGCTCATGATATCGTGCAATTGTAGACATATTCTCCGTTTGCCCAGCGGGGTTCTCTGGGAAACAAGTCGTCTACTATACAGCATCGGATAGAAAGTAAATATAAAAATCTTCGGAAGTTTTGGCATATGGCAGGTAGTTCCAGTCTCGAAGCCACACGAACATAGGCTCGTCAATTCCGGCCTGTCAATCAAGACTGACTTTTAATAGACAATAACGCACAAGCCATTCACATCTTCTTGTGTGTTAGAACGAAGTTTAGTGCGATCCCGTTTTTCTTCCGTAGAACTTGTAATGGGACCAAGTCCACAGTTATTGCTTAAACACGGCCCTTTATGACAGACAGCCTCAAGTAAGGTGGACGTCGCCGACGCCCAATATAAGACATCTCGCATATCTGTTAGAGGGAGGTAGGCTCTACGCCTCCATGGCCATGACTTTCTGTCACTATTCCCAAAGCGCTCCTCACATATCTAGAATTACCGTTCGGCTGCTCATGGCCCAGCCCAGTCTCTCCCTTTCCAAGAGAAAGACGATCATAGAGGTAATGTGCTGCCACGTAAAATCCTGGTGTCACAAGTCCAAGGAGCCATCATTAGTATACGACGTTGAATCTCTAGACTCGGCGAAACTTACATGTGCATTGCAGATCATGCGCTACGTCGAAGGTGCGACCTTCTAGCGGTCGAGCATGGTTGTGCGCCAATTTCAAGGTTGGTGCTAGTTTCAAGAACCGGTACAAATTGAACAATTTGGCATGGAAATGAGAGGAAAGGTGCTATATGATAACGAGTTTCTATATATTATTATATGTTAGTATCTCGCCATGGCGTGCTTAATATCAGAAACCTAGGCCTTGGGACATGTAAGTACACGGCAGAATGTCAAAGGATTGTACTATTGAGTGTCGTGGTTATATCTCGTAGGATATTTCTTGCTTCCTTTCATACTTTTCTTCTACACCCTTCATGCGTTTTCACTATCACGACTTGATCGACATGCTCGAGTTGTTGAATCCGTCTGCTGTGTCCGACCCGTTCGCTCTTTCCGATCGACTGAATAGCTATTGAATATAAGTCTATTGTGCTTGTTCCGTCAGTATATACGACCATAGCCGCCAGACCACTCAGGATCCCGTCTGATCTCCTACGATAAGCTGGCGAGCGCTGGATTAGTAGTTGGGTCGGTGACGACCAGCGAATACCCGGTGTTGTATGTTTTTTTTGGCCTCTATGGAGGCTATTTCTTCTTTTTGCCGGTGGGAATTCTTGGCGGTCGACCGGCGACGACTGCGGAACTTGTAGATTGCATGGTGAGACAACTAGAAACCCTTTGGAGATGAACTCTGAATGCAAGTTCGACGGATTTGAGAGTTCCCGTAGTTCTGGGTTATAGCACGAAGTAGTTCTGCAGGCCTCGTGTGATCGTTAGGTGCCTGGGGTGGATAGATGAAGTATGAAGATATGTTCCTCGTAAAATTGGTCTCATCATTTCATCCGCATGGACGGGAGCTCGAGCTCAGTGTACAGCTCGACCAACTTGATTGATATCGAATGTTTCATTGTGAAAAGAGTGATACGGTCAAAACTATGCTATTAGGATGAAATGATTGAAAAGTTCGAATATCGGTTCAGCGAACAAGCCATTGCTTGAGCCTTGATCAGCCACAAGGAGGCGTTTCACTAAAGACCATTCGTATTTCGTATTCTATAGTAAAACAGCCACCGTAAAACCAAGTATATCGGAGTAATCTGCGGCCCGAGAGCACATGATACGCACATGCTGCGGTAGTAAAGGCAAAGCTTCCTTTCTCAAGATCAGGAAAAGCAGAGGCATGCGACTCCACGATTCCAATTAATCGCCAGACACATCATGTCGCCAGCCGCATTGCGCTTTCTGACTGCGACCCAGATCAAGATGCTTCACTGGCGTCATATCAGTCTATCGATGCCCACACAGCCCACGATGTTGGAATCGGCTGTCGATTCCCCGGTGAACCACAATTACTACAGCGGCGGTCAAACAGACATTTTCCAGCTGGCAGCGGTCCTCGCGCAAAAGGTGGCTCTGAACCACTCGTATCAGGATGGCAACAAGCGGACAGCACTATTAGCCGCTGACATGTTTCTCAAGGTCAACGGGCACCGCCTACAGAGCAAGAGTGGGAACATCGGTAGCAACGATATCGAGGAGGAAATGGCAGAGGCACACGTTGCCGTCGCTTCGAATAAGTGGTCACCCGAGGACCTGGCGAGCTACTATACCCGGCGGGCCAAGCCAATAGTTGAAAAGGCAAGAGATCGATGAGCTTGGGACGGTTTTGTGGAGAGGAATAGGTCCACGTGAAGCCGAACGACCTTTTATACCCATTACTTGTTTCGATCGAGGTCGGATTTTCCTCGAAATCGATCTAGTCAGACAGTCGTTGATATACACATCCGCCTCTGCTTTGGCACAGAGGTCCGAACCGTGCAGTCGGGAAGAGCTTCTGCAAACACGATACAAGACAGTCCTATCGCATCATCTGTCCTTCAACAGCTCTAGTGTTCCGTTGAGTCTTTCATAAGTCTCGCGACTTGACTCCTCAAAGTGATCTAAGCCCGAAATGAGTATTTCCGGTACGCTTATTGTGACGGTAGACTCTTACGATCAGGAGTGCCATCCAAGGTGACGGCATTTGAGACACCCCAAAGCCAGAGCGTAGCAGGACTCTTGTTGGACGAGTTTTGCCGCGGTAGATCTTGCGGGATGACGATGCGTGGATACGCAAATGGTTCTGTCGAGTCCGTCAACGCCGGGCCCAACACATACCACATAACCACACGGAACAGATCAATCACTCACCATGGGCGAGGTGCCGAGTATCGTGGAAAAAAGTCAGAGGGACCTTTTCTGGATCTGAGCTAGGTGAAGCGCCTGTCTGCTCGACAATGGCCGACTTGAATGCAGACCCGACATCCTTCTCCAAGAGAAAGCACGCGTCTCCAGCATCGCCAATGATGATGTTGATCTCACGCTTCGTAGTAGAACCGCTGCTTCCTTGTGTGACGTAGTCTGCCTTTGCATGGTGAAACGCTCTCCTGGAGAGGGCTGAGCTGCCAATGTTGATTCGATGCGGCCGGAAGTGACGCTTTTGCAGGATTGATCGAAAGCTCAACATGGTCGCCAAGAGTCTGTAGATATGCAGCGTGCTACTCAAGTGTCGATTGCGATGTCGCTTTTTGGCTCTTGAGGCTTACCTTTGGGCTTCGCTGATTCTTCAAATTGTCTGATTGTTAGACAAAGGGAGCAGCGCTGGAATTACACGTCATAGTAAACATTAGATCGATCACCGCTGCTGTGAAATTACCTAAGGCTAGAAAAAGCTGCACAAGCCACAATTGTTTCAAACCCTATCTGCAATGCGCCCGACTAATTTATATCAGATAAAATGGTATATTGACTTTCAACCTTGACATGAAGCCACGAAATGGGCAAGCGGATAGTGAATATGATATGAGAATGAATATCAGGACGTTGACAGTCGCTTGAATCTATAAAAGTGCCAGGTGAGAACCGGTATTTCGCCCGAAACATGGAAGCAAAGTCGTGTCTTTAGGCACTCCGTCCATTTCCATTTCCATTTCTCCGAGTTCAACACATGTCGACAGACTTTGCAACCAGGAAGGCGATGCCTGTGAATCGTGATTGAGTCGCAAACTCGCCACCAGTAAGAACATGAGCGACAAACACACTCAAGAATATACAAAGTGTGACGTTGTGAAACACACGGGGAGCGGTTGACATTGCTTCTCACATCAATGATGTTGATGTTTTCAATTCACTCTTCCCCGATTCTCTACAGATGCTGTATGATTGCCGGGCAATTCGCCGATCAAATCAGGCACGCCAGCGGAGCCTCATACATCTGGTATTCAAAGCTGCATGTGCATACATGTGCATACACATGGACATTGAGTCGTCGCACTTTCACGCCTTGCCAAGAGTTCATCTGCAATCTGTGTATGCACGCAGCAGAATCAGGACAACTCGTCCGAGATCATTGATGGCGCCTCGGCACTTGATGTGCATGGGCGCAAATGACAGCTCACAGCTCGCCAAACTCACATACATACATATTGTAACTTGCTGCAACTTACACTGCAGTAGTCACAATACTGTACATTCGCTAAGGCACAGCATCGTGGCACGGCTTATTATTGCCCAGTCGGTGGACCTCCAGACGGGAAGGACCCGTCCAATGGCCGATGACGAGCGGCGCCTCCGGCTACGTAGGAACCCCCGAGGAGTGTGCAAGTTTTGTGATGGCTGGGTCAATATTGATACCGTTTCAATGGCAGTTCATCTGACGTTGCCACGGGCGTCTCGGAAATGCCTACATCGTCATGGCTCACTCTATAGCCAGCTAGCCAGCCAGCCATCTAAGCGCAACCGGAGGCGGCGGAAGCAGATGCCGTCACTGCTCGTTGCTTCTGAGCCGACGGGGTAAATGGGGCAAATCATATAAAGTGAAATAGAAATTACCGTAGGCGGTAATGTCGCAGTGCTTACACGCATCAATGGACAGCGTCTCATCCTACGGCTACAACGCTACCCCGGCTTTCTCCTACTCCATCTTGTCGAGATGACTTCATTTCGGCGCAACTCCCCTCACCCATTTCCTCGGGCTTACGTTGCACTTGAGCCGCAACTAAAGAAATCGTCCACTTGTCTCTGGGGTTGTTGGTTATGTGGCACTTTGGAGCTCTGTATCGACGCGAACCACTGCCTCGACTCTTTGGCAAACCACTGAAGCCATGATGTCACAGAGTGGACACGCGGAACGCTGGAAATGAAACGGGCTGTGTGGAATCTGCGGAGGCCAAGAATTTTGTGGAGGCAGGTTCTGCCCTGTGATCATGTTCGTCAAATGTTGAGATTGTTTCGAGGCGTCCCTCCGGGGAACCAGACGGCTGTCGCTCCAGTCGCTTCAGATGCTCCTCTTCCTCTTCCGTAGTACAAGCACCTCTTTGGAGAGTTGCTGTAGGACAAGAAGACTCGGGCCAAGCCAACAGAGGAAACGTTGACACCGGAACTTTGGCAATTTGTTACCAGTATACTGTACATGTGTCCAGGCGGCAGTATACTGACAGTTCATACATACGTGTAGGTTCCCCCCGCAACCAACTGGCCATCACATTGCACAGCCTTGCGTAACAGACATGTACTGTATCTACTGTACAGCTCAGTTTCTGTTAGACGTGAGGTAGTAGAGAAATGGTAATGCCGTGTCGAGAGTGGAGATGGCTCATCGGGCCTGATGACCCGAGACGGACGCGAGTTGATCAAATATCCCGACGGCCTTGAATTCCGCTGCAACGTCCAAAAGACCCAGTCCTTCCCAAGTTCAGAAACAGGGTCAAGGGGGAACGTCTTGTAAAAAGGATGACCTGATGATGAATCTATACTACATTCAAGTACTGTACGTTGCGACGATGGGTCTTCTTACTTTAGTGACATGGATGCATCGCGCGGTTCACGATGGGGTTTGTGGCCGGGATCGACGGTACGCACGCGTCGTCAAATCGCGTCCACAGTTTTTTTTCTGCTCAGCCCAGATTCGCTCAAAACTCTGCTGTCCCCGTGCGGGTATTCTCTGGAGCAGCTTTGTCCCAAGGAGTGGAGAAGCCAAGCATCCATCCCCCTTTGACAGATGGGGAGATGGGGGTCCCACGCGGGCACTTACCGAAGGGGGGCAACGAGGACGGCATAATGGGTCTCTTCCCCTGGCTACATGTACTTTCTTTGCTTGGCCGTGTTTCATTTCGTTTGTTCTCTTCGTGTTGCTTGTCGTCAGGTAACTTGCAAGGAGATAACTGACTGTAAAGTCTGGTGTATGCCTTCAATCTGCTGTCACCCTCCACTCGTAATTGAGTCGAAAAGTGACTGATGAGCTCAACTGTTTAGTCACGAAAACTGGTGTCAATGTATTGCTTCATCTTGGGGCACCTTGCCCGATAACGATGAATTGCTGATTAGTTGGTTCTTGGCATACAAGGCCCATGACACGCGCGATGGCACTGCTGCGGTGCGATCCTCCACTCCCTCGTACCGGGAACCAGACTCGAGCTCAACCGGGTTCCCAATCACTGCGCACTTTTGCTCTGATGTACGCGGACTTAAGCAGCACCTCGCGGAGTTGTCAGGCAGCATGAGTACCAGTGCGTTATCGGGCAGACTCCATGTCTTCGCCTTGGAATATTTGATCTTGAAGCAAGGACGAGAGTCCCCTGTCGAGCTTGCTCCACAACCAGTAACGTTACTTACTGTACTGAAAACAAGTGTCTTCCTGGCGCGTTATGAGCCGTCGTGGGGGCTATACCGTGCTGTAGTTGCGGATACTCCCTTCTCTGAGCATCTTGGCAAGCTGCCTTGCTTACGAGGGTGGGCTTTATGGCAACCAGAGTCCGATGCGTCGCCGGCCCCCCTGTGCGCGCGTGATTGGCGCGGAAGAGCGCCAAATGCTTCTGGAAACAGTTTGGAAAGGGACCATGATGACCTGCCAGGATCCCGGCATACTGTAGAAGCTACAGTATGGATTCCCACGCGCCAAGCGTAAGAGAACGTGTGCAGTATGCAGGGCTTATTCGGCAATTGCCTGCCCGAAGCTACGAGGCATCGGCAAATGCTTCCTTCGTACTTGATAGTTGCGCCAGAAATAGAATGTCATCGTACTGTCAATAGGCGTCTTTGATAACACTCCATGTCTCGTGAGCCGATTTAAACCGCGTCCGCTTTGACCAGATTCTTTGATCGAAGGAAAAGCCGGTTCGTCTCCTGCATGATGCACGGAGTGCGAGTGGTCAATCTATTCTTGTACGGACAGGAGTACCCACGGTTATCAGACCCCTACTATGCTGCAGATATGCCTACAGGCTACGATGGTCCTTGTGCAGACACATGACGAAGATCTCATGCGCGGTGTCTGCATGGATGTATGCGGCCTGCACGTGGCAGTGACAATGCTTGTGTCGACATGAAGTTAATATGGGAAACTTCTGAGCCCTCTGCCAAGCTGAGGTGAGCCGTTATTTACAATCTAATTTTACAGTACATGTAGTTGACAGCCTTCTATTGTGACTACTAGACCGGAACGACTCGATCAAGTGAGAATGATACCTAGACTTAGCGACTCCTTGTGAGAGGATACTGAAAATACATGTAACTAAACACGAGATATCGTATTTGTCATTGAAACTTTTGGTTTAAATATGGCTTCCGAGAGAACCCCTGTTTCGGGATAATCAAGGCAGGCTCAACTTGCACAAGCCTCTTCGGAACATTATCACATTGACCTACCTAATCGGGGAGGTATAACACTACATTCTATGGACGTGTTCCTATTTTGGGTTCATCACGCAATTTTCAGTCCCCAAAATCATCTGATTCTTCATACTCTCATTATATTACGGTATCTGCACTGGGCGTTTCTCGACGTCATGGCACATACGCCTCTACCTGATTTACAAACTGCAGCCAGCCCTCCCCCTGCCACGACTGGAGCATTTACTCCATTGTAAATTGCCCGAGACCGTGCTGGTTCCCGCTATGGCTCAGCAAGTCGAGCGTCACGCTCAGGACACCCTTGACATGGGCCTCGAGATGTGCAACGTCGCTGGTGACGGCGCCAAAGGCGTCGGAAGCGTGCATCCTGGCCCCCGTCGGGCGGGTCGGCGCCGGACGGTCCATGACCACGCCGGCTAGCAGGGGCATCCTCTTTTCGATTTCCCGTAGCGATTGGAAGAGAAGCTGCACGAGCAGGGACGTCTGGATGGCCGGGTCGACGAGCGTCGTCGGCATGAAGGACCCGAGCTGAATCGAGGGCAGCGACAGCAGTGCCTCGTGGTTGCCTGTGCTGACCAGATCGTACAGACGGCTCGCGATGGCGTTGACGTCGTTGAGTATGCGCGTGTAGCAGGTCGTCACGAGGAGAATCGTGGTCGTCCCTGATCCTTGGCCGGCGTACCTTGCTGCTGCTGCTGCTGCTGCGTCTTCGGAGCTTGTTGGAGACGAATGCCTCGACCCCGGGGCCATCAGGGCCGTCATGATGCTCAGTAGAATATTTGCGGCGCGCATTGTCGAGCTGATCTTCTTGTACAGTCCGCACACGTCCCCCACGGAAAAGGAGGAGCAGGATGTCTCAAAGAGACTCTGCTGAAGATCTAGGAGCTGGCGCTCGGGCTCGATCCTTGAACCCAGTTCATGTTGCGGGTGCTCGTCCGTAGTCAGGGTGCCGGGAAAGCTCGCGTCGGCCGAGTAGAGAAATAAATCGTTCAGGTCGCAACTCGGGGTCGTAGTGGCCATGTCTAGCATGATGGATGTGTCGATTGGCGCCTCGTGTCTAAAGTCTGTATCAAAGTCGCCAAAAAAGGTGTTGTCGCTGGTGGGTTCAAGGCCGGACGGCATTGCCGTGTGCATGAAATAGTCGGCAACGGCGGTGCCCAAGTCGGCCGGATGAGAGTCGGCCATGGTAGCGAAATTTGATGTAGCGGACAGAGGTGTCAAGCATGAAGTAAACGGGTTATCTAAAAGGGAGAAGCAATAAGCCAAAGTCAGCAACTCTATAAGAAACCTACAGCAGACGCTCATGAAAGTCACCACACAACGTCAACTCTTACCTTTTCCTAGGCTTCCATCTTCAGGGGAACTGGGTATCGAAGTCTTGACGGAGCTTTCGAGGGGAGCACAAACAGGCGGCGGCAACTGAGTTAGGGCCGGGGGAGTTGTTATCGGTGTGAGCGGCGAGACTTGCTCCAGCCGCTCAGAGGCGCGGTCAACCTTGCCGCCATTGCTGTGATCCGAGGAAGACCGCCGCCGGGCCGGGCCAGCAGTCTTGTTGCTGCTCACGGGCCGGCCCAGGCGCAGGGGAGGACTGTAAGTGCACCTCTCGCCGGCCTTGACGCACCGCTGGCACGCCCGGCTCTGGCTGGACGCCCGACTGCAGCGGAGCTTTTGTCTATGACAGCGGTCACAAGCCAACCTCTCGAGTCGACGCTTGGAACCGTCCATTGTGCCTGGGCTGCTGTTCCTTTATGTACTGTACTGTAGTGTCGGGCGTAATGTTGTCTTGGCTTTAAAAAAATAAGGTTGACTTTTTGATCTTTGCCTTTTTCTTCCTCTTTCGATTTGCCAGGGGGGTTGGAAAGCCAAGGGGGGGGCGGACAGCTTGGAAGTTTAGGCACACTCTTGTCGACGATGAAACTGCCCGCGAATAATACGCCTTTGTCCAATTGTCTGACGAGATCGACAACCAGTCTACCCCCTGCTTGTTTTTGCGATTGACTTTTCGGCCCAAGGGGTGTGGAGTTGAGAGTTTGGCAGCGCAGTCGTTTGTTCTCTCGGCCTTGACAAGATCACCAATGCTAAAAAAGCTTACTGAACTGTGGGGGAGGGGGGGAAGGG
>APKU01000251.1:0-34997 GCA_000472125.2 Hirsutella thompsonii MTCC6686 | reverse complement strand
TAAAGATAGGTTAGGAGTATTATATAAGGGTCTTTAACCTATAGGTAGCCTAAGCTATAAGCCTAAGCCGGTTATATATAGAGAGGGCTATAGTAACCTTTAAGGAGCGGAGTAATATATATAGAGGTACTCCCTCTTTTCCTCTTCTCTTTATAGTTTAATATATTATTACTACGGCAGGCACCTAGCCAGACCTCTATCTACCCCGTAATAAATAGAGGCTACGCGCGTTTAGCCGCGCCCGGTTTAATCTACCTTTACCCCTACCGGCTTTAGTATAATACGCTAAGCGGCTAGAGTAGGTCTTAAGGGTAAGATTAAGGAGGAGAGAGACCTTATATTATAGCTTAAAACTAATAATAAGGGGAAATATAGCCGCTTATAAAGCCGCTAGACCTTATTAAACTATTATAGGTAAGAATAACTATAATATTATAGATTATATAATTATTTAATTAGATTAATCTAATCTATTAGATTAATATTAAGTAAGATAAATATATTAAGTAAAGAGATTATATTAAATCGCTATTTATAGAAGGATTATATAAAATAATACGGATTATATTTATTAAAACTAGATAGTAAGATAGCGTTAAATATAAATATAATTATTTAGTTACGACTTATAGTCTATTATTATTATAATATTACTTATTACTTAAGCTATACCCTATTCTATTTATTAATATAAACCCTCGCCTAGTTGATCCTATAGGAATATATCTAGCCGTTATATCTTTATTCTATTATAACTATATGCCTTCCGATTATTATCTTAAAGTCGCCTTTATATTTTTCAAATATCTTTATACTCTATTATATTATATTAATAATATTAAAATATCTTAATAATTAAAGTATAAAACTATAATAGAGACTGTTATATAGAGAATCGCTCTTTTATATAAAGTAAAGAATAAAGGACTAAGGAAGTCGCTAAAGTAAAACTTAAAGAATAATCGTAGCCTAGGTAGAATAGAAAAATACATTTTATTAGGAATTAAACGAAAATTTAAGAGATTCCTTATTATAGCTATAATATTAACCTAATATTAAACGATAAATAAGCCGCTATTAAGAAAAAAGTTTACGAATAAATAATAGTTATATTTAGCCTAAAGTTTTAAGTATAGAAAAATATAGTTCTAACCTTCCTTAGACGACTAATATACGCGCGCTTAGGCGCTTATAGATAAATAGGCGCTTAAGCGCGCGTAAATTAATCGCTTACTTAAGAGGTAATACTTTATACCTTTTAACTACCTTATATTTATTATATTATTACTATTAAGTATATAAAGTAAAGGAATCGATAATTTTATCTAATTAGAATTAGCTTAATTCCTTTAGCCTTAATAATAGCTTTAGGCTATAGGGGGAATAGAAAAAATAGGGGAATTAAAGTTAATACTAGCTATAACCTTAGCACTTCTAGGGATTCTAGCTATTATCTAATCTAATAAGGGTTAGTAATATTACTTAAGTTACCTTCTAATAGTTATTTAATACTACCCGCGACCTAGTAAATATTATATATAAGATAGCTTTAAATATTTCTATTAAGGGAATTAAATTCTACTTACTTATATTACTCCTTATTATAGTTTATCGATTATTTAGAAAAAGCTTTAATATATAATTAAGCATTATATATAAATTCTCTATAACGCGTTGCTCTAAGAGGGTATAATACCTTATTAATAGCGGATAGCTAAGATTATCCTACTTAAGAAGCCTAAGAAGGGAGATTATACCTTAGCTAAGGTATAGTAACCGATCTTAACCCTAAGATAACCCTAAGATACTTAGGCCGCGAGGACGAAAGTTAGTATCGCCTGCATATAATATATCGTAAAAGCCGTTAAGCAGCTTTACTATTTACTGTTGTTAATCTAGAGCGTGAATATTACGCCCGCAGATGTTAAATGCGTTTACGCATTCTTTTTTGCCAGGTTGCTTCACGAAATTCATTAGCCGATTTCTCTTTTTTTCATCTCGCATAGAACTTGCAGCAAACTCGTGAATAAAGTTCTCCAGGGCGTCCTTTATAGGCTTGCTAGCTTGCTTTGCAGCACCGATTTTCATTCCTGCGAGCATGCGCTGTATCATTTCTTCGCAGACCGATGGCATGTCTGGACACTGCATATAGTTAGATAGAGGAATATGATTGTAAAAGACATTCCTTTCCTTTTCATGCACTTCCGAAGTGACGATAGCTGTTTGTTTATTTTTCAGCGTCCTGAACCCGCCGGTCTTCTTCGCGTAAACTGAACGGAGATTACCAAATCTATTGACAAGGTGGAGCAGATTTGCCGTTGTCGTCGTGGCCATAAGCATAATGATATAGCAAAATAGTGCCTGCGTAAGAATTCAGCAATAGTCGAAATAATATGATGCAAGAACTGACCTTCATTGTAAAGTAGGATTCTTCCTGCTCATAGCACACAATAATAAAGAGCTCCCTACTCTTGGTTTCTCCCTTTCGATATATTAGGGCGATATCTAAGAGTTGCGCCAGATACTTATATTCAGTAGCGGAGTCCGTCAAGAGGCGCAACTTGGCTGGAGTCGCATAGATTGGGTAGCTTGTTTTGAAACGTTTATCTGCAAAAACATGCATAGCTGCAGGTTCATGGAATGTAAATCATGAAGCTGTCCCCACATGTATGTAAGCGGCGAGACCACTTGGAACCCGACAATGCCTGTTCGCATGGGACGCGTCATAGCGTCAATAAGCTACTCATCGAAGCTTTCCACTTGATAAGGAACCTTCAGACATCGGATGTAAAGGACGCCGCTTGCATCAAGGCATGAGCCCTTGAGAGACTCTTTGAAAGTCTGATGAAAGACCTCTCGCCTTCTTGTCCTCCACAATGATGGCTATATGATGGGTCTAGAAGCAGCGGGCAAGCTTCGTCAGAATGGAGCATATGAAAACGTGTAATTCTGAGGGTCCGGAACTGCCTCCATAACCGTGGTGTGTGATAGATTGTGGAATGTGCGAGGTAGGGCCCTAGAGGGATGGTACCTACTATTGTCTCAACAGCATAGGCCTGCGGCGCTAATGCAAACAGTTTTTACCAAGGTATGCTTTGCGATTATCCTTCGCAAGATCAACCAATGTCCGGAATGCAGCCAACCATTAAAACATGGTGACAATGGCGTATTTATAATAGCGGACCGGACATAGCTTCGTCCCTTTCTCCTTTATTAGGGGAGATCAAGGTTCCATCACATCTTGAGGAAACGTTGTCATACTCCAAGAAAAAAGAAACCCCCCAAAAGCTGACCCAAGTAGCCTGTGTTCCTGTCTTCAATCCTCGCTGATATTGCCCACAACCATGAATCTCATTTCATTCATTTTGATATCCTTTTGCTCACCTTACATTTGTTATACCTTGAGATCAAATTCGCAGATGGTGCCGGAGCAGACTTATGGGCATCTGTCTTCCGATTTCTTCGATTCCTTTTTCGGCGCAAGCTTTCGACCAAACGATCACATTGATCGCTATGCACGCGTACCAAGCATTCCAAAACTCAACGAATCGTATGCAAACACGAAAAGGTAGGTGAATGCATACTTTGAAACATGTGATTGAATGACTAACGCGGCTTCCACGAAGTTACGAGTTGCTGCCTCGTTTTCTCAAGAATAACCCGCTCCCCAATGGATACCCTTGGGGCCGATTGGACCTCCACACAAATTACTATAAGGTTCGACCTCGGACGGGTGTGGTCAGGGCATATAACTTTACCATTACCCGTGGGTTGCTGGCCCCCGACGGCTATTTAAGGCCAGTCTTTCTTGTTAACGGCTTCTTCCCTGGCCCCCTAATCGAGGCTAATTGGGGCGATACGATCCAAATAACTGTTCGAAATAACATTACTAGACCTGAAGAGGGTTGTGCAATTCATTGGCATGGTCTGCTACAGAACGGTGCTCCGTGGGAGGATGGTGTTCCCGGCGTTGACCAGTGCCCTATAGCGCCTGGGCAGGTGTTCACTTATCAGTTCTATGCTGATATGTACGGGTCAAGCTGGTACCATTCGCACTATTCCGCGCAATACACCTCAGGTCTGGCGGGCCCCATGGTAATCTACGGCCCAATCGACGAAGAACACGGTTACGATATCGATATAGGACCGATCCTCCTCTCCGATTGGTATCACGACGACTATAATTCCCAGTTAAGAAAGACATTCTCACTTACTAATAAAGGTCTCTTCTTCTCCGATAATAATCTTATTAATGGAAAGAACAACTTTGATTGTGCTAGTATATCTAAGCACGAAATGAAGTTATGCAGCAGTAGCGCAACTCTTTCCAAGTTTCGATTTTACCGGGGCAGAATACATCGACTTCGGCTTATTAATTCCGGAGCCGAAGGTCTGCAACGATTCTCGGTAGATGGACATATCATGAAGGTTATTGCTAACGACTTCGTTCCGGTCGAACCATACGAGACGAAGGTTATTACTCTAGGGGTTGGTCAACGAACTGACGTTCTGATCGAGGCGAACGGAAAACTTGACTCCTATTGGATGCGGAGCAAAATTTCTACCGATTGCAGCCTATCAAACAACCCCGATGCCTTGGCTATTATCGACTATGACAGTTCCAACGCAGGAGAAGTGCCACGATCAGAGCCTTGGGATATCCCAGATCCCGGGACCTGTCTCAATGACAGAATGTCGACACCAGCTATGCAGCTGCCCGTACCTGAACCTGATTTGGTTCTAGAACTTGGCTTAGACGAGTTTGCTAACGCGACCAACGTGGTATTGTGGAAGTTGGGCAATGTCTCGTTCCGGGCAAATTATAACAGCCCCACGCTTCTACTTAGCAATCTCCGCAACTATACCTTCGGAAAGGAACAAAACGTACGCAATGTAGGTTCTGCCAAAAGCGTCAGGGTTATCGTAAAAAACAATTCTCAAGTCGCGTAAGTCACTCTAGGGCTAATCTGTTGTTCTGGCTAATATTTCTCGATATAGGCATCCTATGCATTTACATGGATTCAATATGTATATATTATATGTCGGAACTCAGCCTTGGGATGGGCAGGTAGTCCGACCAAGCAACCCGGAGCGGCGAGACGTTATCCAATTGGCTGGTCTGTCTACTTTGGTCATGCAATTCGATGCAGCAGACAATCCAGGTACATATCCTTGGAATCCCTCTGAAGAATACTGGAAAATGAAGCTGACATTCTCCTTGTTTTAGGAGTGTGGCCTTTCCACTGTCATGTTGCTTGGCATGCGTCCGCTGGCCTCGTAACACAGTTTTTAACTGGCCCTCTGAGAGTGGAGAATCTGAGGATACCCCCCTCCCTCGTGGAGACTTGTCAGCAATGGTCTACATTGGCAAATACCATTCTCGTCGATCAAATTAGCAGTGGTGTATAAAGGAGCATAGAACAGGCCTGCATGAATATATAGTATTATACGAGTACGTCAGTCTGATTTCATAGACTGGCGTTATATTACGATATCCAGTATCTAAACCCCTAGAAACCGCCAAACTCTAGTCCGCGTCAAAGCTGACGGACGCCTTAGCGAGTCCATCCTCCTCACATCACGACCGATACAGGATGCCGTCACTATGCTCCACTTAGATTACACACGCCCATCGGCGTGGCCGCCATGCCCCTTCAGGAGGTTCTCCACATCCCCTGCGCTGTATTACCATTTCCCCTTACGGTTGGGAGGAATGGAAAGAGATTATAAGTCAAAGCCTCGAGTTTGTAAATGTATGTAGGCAAGATAGTATTATAGTGACCGCTCATAAAAGGAAGAGCCGGTAGTGGAGAGCGGTTATCTGGACCTGGTATAACCAGGTCCGGTGAAACATGCCCGGCGGGCAGCACCGGCCCCGCTCCGCGGTCCGAGCAGCGAGGACATTCTACAAAAAGGTGATATGAGCTCAGATTCCTTTCTGTTGTAGGACTCCAGCCGGATCTAGAAGGTTCGTTCCCTAGATCCGCCGACTCTATCGCCTGAGTCTATATAGATTCGGATCATCATCACATCTGTAGCTGGATAGGCAGGCATCAATAGATCGTCGTCTCTTCCTTTCCAGTCCGCAGATGCGGACAACACTTTCCCCCTTATCTCTAGATCGACGATACATTGGCACCTGCTTGTTGAATAAACTCCGAGTCAGCCCCTTACATCACCATGCTGGGCGTTTCCCGGGACAACAAGTGTGTTGAATATTGTGAGAAAAGAATGTGACTACGTGATGAAAACACGAACCATTTGGCAAGATTGGACAAATTACTCCTTGCGCCGTCGATTGAGTCCAATGGTCTCTTCACACCTGTCAGCTTCGTTCGGGAATCTCCTACCAAATCTATTCAAGACTAGTCTGACTTGTTTCATCATTCACGAGCCTCCATGACTACGTAAGACCATATCCGAACCCGCTGGCTAAATGCCACAGGGCATCCCTGGAAGACAGCATTCCTTGTGCGCTAGTCGCGTCTCTACAGACATATCATCGGGGCCCCACCTTCATTGAGGTGGGCGTTTCAAAATACAACCTGGTTATATATGCGACTGTTCTCACCCTTTTCGAATTGGAAGACATTGTCTCATTCAAAGCAACAACGGTACATTTTTGTATTTTTCTTCCCCGCGATTTAAACAATTTAGCAACACCTGTTGTGTATTATCCTCCTAGAACCCCAAGAATCACATCTTGTCGTCGTTTTGCCATATTCCTGGAAGACCCATCAGGCTCTAGGTCGAGCCAATTCGCAATTGATCTTGCACGGCATCAAAATGAAATACGCAATCACCGGAACCCTCATCGCCACATCAGTATTCATTGCCCATGCTTTGGAGACTTTAAACACCTTCGGATACGATCCCCCAGGGCCATCGAAAGGCGGGTTGACAGTGCCTATTCCCCAGGATATCCAAGTCGAGCCAGGATTCCCAAGGAATGGTTTCTACATTGCACGAGACGGTAAATCTTACTGGATCGACGGGAATGGGGAATATTGGGAATACGCTGGAGACACCAAATGGCTAAAAGGCGGGCACGGGACGATTGAGAAGGATTCCCAGGGAGTGTCCTATACTTTTGACAGATGAATGCTGCTCGAAACGCTTTGGATGTTTTCCTAGGACTATTGAGAACCAGGATGTTTCAAGGGGGAGACCTAGCCTTGTTAATGCCGGCGGGTTTTTTGAACGGTTGCCGAATCAATTGATGTCCAGATTTTTCATCGCGACATAAACAAATATATTCTTATCTTGAGGCTTGCTTTCACGTCTGCTCAAACTGACGCAGTGGATGGGCTTTCAGAAACTAGTACAATTCAAAATTCTAGTGGGTAGAGAATGGGCGTGTCGTGCCGTGTCGTCAGCTGCCGTACCCTAGAAGGCTGAAGAAGGTCGCGCGTAGGAAGACCTCAATCTCACGCATGCTCCGCCTCACTTCGGAGAGAAATCATGGACTATTATCTCCCTTCCAGGATGCAGTGAGGAATCATGTGTTTGATTGTAAGGCGCGTAGTCAGTGAAGCGTGGCGGTTAAGTTGGTTCCACGCGTTGCACATTGACGGTTTAATACCAACAAAAGCTGTACAGCGGGATCTTAACGCAGATTGTTCATTTAGCCAGTATTCGAAATTGCGCAAGCGTCCACCGCGACCGATACTGTAGTGGCGTCATGTCAAAAGTAATCGAAAAGTAAAGAATTCGTGCACAACAGAAGTGAGGCTCGAGGGTAACGCGAAAAGCCGTGCCCATCCAGTTCCTCGCTCCGGGTCATTCGTTATAGGCCTTGGTTGCCTTTTCCGATAACTTGTCAAGTCTCTTCTGACTAAGTCTTACCTTTTGGGCGCAGACAGGGCTTATGCCAGCAAGCTTAGAAGCAAGAAGGTCCATTTCATTTTGAAGCAGTTCCAGAGCATCTTCGATGGGTGCAACAAACTGAGATCCTTTCAGAGGACTAGATGCCCGCGTGATAGTCTTCAACAGTCCTAGCTGGACTTTGCTCAACTGCAACGTATTAGCCCTCGTACAACGAAACCTTGAATAATGAGAGGTTCTTACGTCGAAGAACTCGTTACAGATCTCCTGCTGCTCGTTTTCCTTGAATGTATAATTTCCAGCGTTATCCATCGCATTTGTACTTAAGCTTGCTGTCGTTATGATTCGATTCAGACCTCTTAGGCTGTCCTGTATACGTTCTTAGTCATACCGATTGCCTGAGTATAAAAGTAACCGCAAGGATGCTCTCACTGGTCCAGACGAGAAAGACTTGTCCATGCCTAGCTTCTCGAAGGTTTTGCTCGTGCTTGTCGACGCATCAATGACGCTTTGAAGGGAATCTATAATGGCTTGGGGAGGCGTTTCGACGCCTTCGACAAATCTACAGCATAGGGCAAATGCCACGGTAGCTAAGGGCCCAAACTTCATGATTTGCAAAAATCTGCGTAGTGAATGGGAGAAAAGAGTTTCTGATGTCTACGGAGAAAGTTACTTTCAACTTTCGACGTTATATGAGGACCTGAACCTGGAAGAAAGGAAATTACCGATGACTTACCGCATCGCATATTAGCACAGGCTTCGACTTCTTTACATTCCAGTAGGGATTCCAGCCAACAATGCAAAAGCAATCTAAAAATCACAGTCAGGGTGGCGATCAATTCCAGGCGTAGCTAGGTAATTAGTATTATTATGTGTATTACGCCCGAAGGGTTCCCCCCATAGAGCCACTAGTCTAGGCTATATACCTTCTATATAGTTGTCCTATCTCACCCAAAGCCCTATACGTGTACTCATCTACTTCTAGCCTTGATCTCTTTTGCGTGATAGGCCTGCTTAAGGTCAGTTCCTCCAAGTGTTCCGCGTCCTACCTACAGCGGCTGAAGCGCGGTCTGGTCAAGTTGAAGGCTGAAAGTGGATGAGGAATTCGAAAGCCTGAATGATGTCCCATGCAGTCCCGTAAGCAATAAGCCTCCCTTCCTTACGGATACGGACTTAAGCGTCTCCTTTAAGCGCCTTTAGAGCATTGGCAAAATATCTTAAAACGTTACGGAAATTGTTAATAACTATCTAATCGTCCTTAGTTAATAAATCTTTATCTCGTATGCAAGCAGGCCTTTATCTCGTATGCAAGTAGGCCTAACTCTCCGTCTCGATCTGCCTCTACTATACTCGAATAGCTCGATCGCGAGAAGGTTATCGAGAAATTCGCGTAAGAGAAGAGCCCGGTCTATCATTTTATAGTAAGATAACCAGCGTGTTATATTTTAGTCACGACGTCGACCGATCCTTCTTCTCCTGCAGGCTTCGAAGCAGATAGGTCAGCTTATCGGATCGATAAATCTAATAGATAAGATTATAAAGTTTGCGATCGGACCTTTTTTTCCGCCAAACATTTTACTAAGCTAGATCGAGAACATCGAGACGATCTTCCGCATCGAAGACCTTCTCTAAAAAGCAACTTAACGATATATTAAAAGCAGCGAACTCTCCCTTTATCTCCTATTAAAACTAGACTAGCCGCCCGCGTTATCGCGGCTTTGTTATTCTCCGCGTTATCTAGTGTGAAGTACCTAATCTTAGCACGTATCTCAAACGAGGTAATAACCTCTACGACCTAAGAAGCGATATTTTCTCCGGTATAAGACTGCCGCAAATCCGGCATCCTAAGAAGGATCTTTTATAGGCGCTTTTCCTTTAATAAGTAGAACGCAGCAATTCCGCATAGCATATAGATTAGATAATCTCTAGCCGTTAAACGCAAGATAGATACGGCCGAGGCATTCTTTTAACTCCTTTACCGCAACGCCCTTATATATATTATATATAACGATAGAAAGATAGGTATAGACTTAGAGGACTAGACGTTATTCTATTCTCTAGTATAGTAAAAGTAACCTATTGCTTTTATAGTTGCGTATATACTAGAGAGAGGCTACTAAGGGGTTAAGCTTAGGTTATATAGCTATATTAGATTCGTCCAATTAAGAACTTTACCTTACGAACTTATAGGAACCCTATACCATATATAATAGTATAGATAATACGCCTCGAGAAGCTTTAACCGAGTAATCGTATAAGATATATACGCCTAAGTTAGGCTAATAAAGGGATTTAGATAATTAAGCAATCCTAATAATACGATCTAGGATAACGCAGCGGATTAGTAAATATTCCTATTTATAGGTCGAAAATCGTAATAAGTTAGTTAGGTACTTTAAGATTATATTACTTAGAAATATAGAGGGCAAGGCTATTATATTTATATATAAACTCTATAATAGCTTTAGCTATATTTTCCCTAAATTATAACCTAGTTAAGTATTAGCTATATATAATTATATTATTAGTAGAAACTATAGGAAGGATATATAATAGGCTATATAGTTATATAATAGATTATTTATACTTTAAAAAGATATTAATAATTTAGCCTAAGGGATCGATAGATTACTTAAATATTCTAACGATCTAGGATAGAATTATTAAACTTATTTAATATTCCTTAAGTACTAACCGGATATATAAAAGAGGATAGATTATACTCCTTTAGATTAAATAGCTAGATAGCTTTTAATATAATTATTTTATTATAACTTATAGTCTATTATTTTTGTAATATTACTTTTTACTTAGGCTATACCTTATTCTACCTATTAATATAAACCCTTGCCTAATTTATCCCTTAGGAATATACCTAGCTATTATACCCCGCTATAATATCTATTAAGCTCTTTTTTTTCTTACTATAAGCAACTATAAGCTATAATCTTTAGTCGCTTATTAAATCGTAAATCCTATAATACTTAAGTAATTCGGCGATAACTACTTATTAGGAATAATAAAGGTTAATAAGAGTTTATTCTATAAGGCTCGCCTAATAAACCCCTTTTTGCCCTCGTAGCCCTATATAGGTTATTCTAATAATATCGGTATATCTTAGGAGTAAGTTATTAGTAGTAGGGCTATTAAGCGTATAATTATAATAGAATAGAGAGTAAAGAATAGGGGTTAAGAGTAGGATTATTAATCTCTAATAAGCTCTTTTAATACTATCTAATAATACTTTTATACTTATAAAAGGGTATCTAGCTTTATACTTTAATATAAATTACCTAACCTAGCTAGGATTCGGAATTATCTAGCCGTTAGTCCTAGCCTAGTACTTTAAGCGCGTAATAGGGCCGGATATATTAAGTTAAGTCATAAAAAAACTACTATTCGACCTAGCTAAAAGGGAGGCTATATACTACTATATATTAGTAGTAAATCCTTATAAATTAGTAATATCGCCAGGATATAATTATATTAAGAACGCTATACTTAAGGGGCGAATAGGGTTAGCTTAAGTAATACGTAATATTATAATAGTAATAAACTATAAGTCGTAACTAAATAATCATATTAAAAGCTATCTAGCTATTTCATCTTAAAGAGTATAAATTAAGATAACTTATATATACCTTGAAGCCTATTATATCTATAAACTATTAATATAATTAATAATTAGTTTCTAACCTAAGTTTTCCTAATTATTAGATAATTAAGGTAATTGCTTCTTATAATAATATAACCTAGCGGCCTATCTTATATCCGTTTTATAGCTTCCGCTAATAATATAACTAATTATAACTAATATTTAATTAGGTTATAATATAAAGTCTCCCCTCTTTTAGGGTTTATCCTTAAGACTTACTCTAGCCGCCTATTATCCTTTAAAAAGGATTACTATCTATTTTATTATAATATAAGTATTTCTTTTTCCTATATAGTATAGCTAATTATATCTTCTAATTATACCTTTATATAAGAACTTAAAGCGCGGTTATAAGAACCCTATAATATATTTCTTTATATAATATTTATAAATTCTTCCTTTATAACTATACCTTCCTATATTATATACTAAAATCATAATATTATATAATATTAAATCGCCTTTAATAGGTAGGATTATTATTCGGAATATATTTATCTTAATATATTATATTATAATATTTAAAGTATATCTCCTAAATAACTTTATAATATTATTAATTAATATATAAAGGTAAAATAGAAATAAAATAAAGATAAAGATAAAGGTCCCCTACTTATAGAAATAAAAGGAATTATAGTTTCAAAAGATAATATATATTATTTCTTATAGTATATCGAGAAAGAAGAGGTAGAGAAATAATATTAGCGGGTAGATAAGGTATAGATACTTTCCCTTATTAGAATTTACTAAATGTCAAGTTTATTAGCTAATAGGATTTATTATATAAATATATATTATTAACTCTATTTACTTTAGCTAAATTTAAATTAATTAATACCTAAAAGATATTAAGAACTCCTATTAATTCGGGCGTTAGCTAGCTAATAAAATTATTATAATTTAGCTTTATGATTATTTCGGTTTCTAATAGGTTCTTATTTATTTTCTTTATAGCTATAGCTTTATTATTTAATAAGATATTATTATTTTCCGTTTTCTTTTTCTTAATCGAAAATATATTCAATTTATATTTTATATTATTTATAACTTTAATATAATCTTATATCTTAATATCTTAATATACTTCTGTAAGAAGTAGAATATAAAATATTAAATATATATATATTATATAAAGTAATACGAGTTTAAGGGGTCCCTATTTAGAGTTGCTTATACTATCGCGCTTTAAGAGCCTAAATTATTTTATATTATATTTAAAGAATTTTAAAGAATTCGTTTATTTTTAATACCTCTATTATAATATCTAATTACCTATTAATCTTATTAACTAAGAGTATAAGTTATAGTTTAAAAGTATAAAATTTATAGAATATAATAGACTAGCCTTAATATATCTATATATAAATATCTAATTAAAGATCTATAAACTTAAGGAAAGAGGTAATATAGCCCCGCCTTACTATTAATACGGCTACTTATAGGGCCTAATCGGTATACTTATATAATCCATAATATCCTAGACCTAAGTATAGCTCGAGTCTATAATAAAACCTAAGATTTAGCATTAATATATAATATAGTAAGTATTATATATTATATAATTCTATAAAAGCGGCTTTATTATAAAGATTAAAATATAGTATTAAATAAATAGCTATAAATATAGCTTAATTTATAATTAAATAGTATACCTATTCGATATATTAATATAAGCCGATTATATAGTTTTCTTAGATAAACTCCTAGGTAATATATTAGCTATAATATATTTAAAATAAATCCGATTTAATATTATAATAGATTACCTTTATCTCTATAAGTAGATCTATTATAAATTAAACCTTACTATATATTGCAGATTCAATTATAAATTTAATAATATTTCAATATAGAACTAGCTAGTATTTAGCTATTATTTACCTATTTAATAATTAATATAGATATTACTCTTTAATATTATAGTCCTATATATTAGTTTTAAGGAGTATATTAAGAGGTATATAATCTTCTATATTTATCCTTAAGAGTATTAAACCGGTAATAAGATATTAGTTATAAATATATAAATAAGTATACTATATAAGACTATCCTAACTACCTATAATATTAAATTAATAAAGAAATCCCTTAGGATAATTAAATAAGCTTTATTTTAAAATCCATTAAGAAGTATTTCTAATAATTACTACTTAAATAAGAAAAGGTTTTAGTATTATTTCTATATTATATATTAAAGATTATACTCAAACCTTAGCGAGTATATATACTTCTATTAAATATATATTTTATATTCTACTATATTTTACTTTATAATCTCCTTAAAATTAGGTCCCTTATAATAAATAAGTAAAATATCTAATATTAATTTGTTATATAGAATTAAATTATTATTTTTAAGATAAGCTCTTATATATATTACTATAGAAGTCGGTTTATTATATATCTTAAATAAAAGTAATTTAAAATAAATTCTTTTTATATTACCTTAGAAAAATCTATTAATTTTATAATATCTATAGGCTATATTATAATCTAAGACGCTAGAGACTAAAGCTAATAAAACTATTTAAATATTATTTACTTAAAGCTTTAATTTAAAGAGCTTAAATTAATATTTATAATATTTAAGCTATATTCTATAAGTAAATAAAAAGGTTTAAACGGTATATAAATAATTTATTTTTAAATATAATCTACCTTTATAATAGATATAATAGTAATATATTTCCTTAAGGTAGAGTATAGCTTTATTAATAAGTAGCTTCTAGGGGGGTAGCTTAATTATATATTTATTATTATATATATAATAATATTAATATCTTAATATATCTTAATATATATATATATTATAGTATCTTACTTAAAGCTTATAGAGAATTAATAGCGCGGTTATAATATTCCCTTATATATTATAAAGCGCGCTATATTATAATACTATAAATATTGTCTTAACTCCTAGAATATAAGGTTTCTATTATTACTAACTACTTTTTAGCTATATTATATCTTATATTATATCTTAAGTACCTAATTAAATATTCCTACTTCTATCTTATTAAAGTAGATAAATTAGAAAAAAACTTAAAAATATTAATAAATACCTTATTAACCTTAAGGTTTAAAACGATATCCCCTTAAAGCCTTATAAATAGAAGTGAACCCTTAAAAATAAAAAATTTAATCCTAAAATTAATAATAAAAATAATAGGCTTAATAAATTATTAAGGCCTACTTTAAAATATTCCTATTTATATTTTAATAAAGTAAATAAACTAAAAAAGAAAGTTAAGGATATTAATAAATATCTTATTAACCTAAAGGTCTAAGATAATATCCCTTTAAAGCCTCGCGAATAAGAATTAACCCTTAAAAATAAGTATTTCGGTCCTTATAATAGCAATAATAATAGGCTAATTAAACCTAAGACTCGGGTATAATAATTTATAGATTTAAAATATTTCCGAAATATAAAAGAATTAATTCTACCCTTATAGATATATATTTTATATAATTATTTTAAATTATCTATATTAAGAGATATAATATATTTATCCTTAAGCTTATCCTAAATCTTTTTTAAAATAGCCTTTTATCTTATTAAGAGTTATACTAGCTTTATATATTAATTAATAAATATATAATATAAGCGAGACTTTATAAGAAATATAAATTTAATTTTATTTAAAGCGATTTTTATTTTTATATTTATAATATTAATCGCGCTATATATATTTTAATAATAAGCCTTAGTAATTCATCGCTATAAAGGGAAGTAAATTAGATATATATCTTAAATATCTACCTTAAATATATAGCTTATTAGCGCTAATATCTTATTAATATTAATATTAAGGTCTTTTATAGCTTCTTTAATTATTATCTCTTGAAATAGGAGCTCTAAAAGGTCGATTAAACTATTAATATTCTTTTTCTTTAGCTTTAATATATATATATAGAGAAAAAGAGCTTAGCCGCGGCTTCCTCTTTAAGCGCTTCTCTCCTTATAAATATAGGCGCTTAGATTAACCTTAACTTAAGCGCTAATATAGCGGGTAAAGGAATAAGCTAAATATATCTTAAATATACTTTTTAATCGATTTAGCTATATTTTTATATTTATAAGATTTAATTACTTCTTTAAGTAATTAGCTATTTTTTTAGCGTATCTATTTTCTTTTATACTACTTATATAATAGTATTACTTAGCATTAGGTAACCTATAGAAATAAGAATATTAGCCTATTTAGGTTAATTTATTATTATAAAGGGGTTTTAAGTTAAGCGCGTACCTATAATAAGCTTTTAGTTTTAGCCTACTTAATAGAATTAATAAAAGTAAATAGGAATTCCTAAGAGATAATTAACGATTTATTATTTAATATATCCCCTTTAAAATTATTTTTAATATAAATAGGATATTTATTTTAAAAATATTTTTATAATACTATTAGAAGGTATATATAGTTTAAAAATTCGTTTTAGATTATTTAAGATTTAATTATTATTTACTTTAAGTCTATTTCTATATATATACCTAAAAAGGAATTACCCTATAAATATAAAAGTAATAATACTTCTCTTAAAGAATAAGAATATAAATATTATTCTAGTATTATAATTAATATTATAACTATTAAGTAAATATTTTTATTACTTACCTTATTTTTTTAAATATCTAGAATTAATAATTCCTAGAATAATAGATTATAATAGTGATTTTATATTTATTTATTTACGAAAATATATATAATACTAAAAGTAGTTAATAAAAAATAAATCGGAATTATTTTTAAATCGATTTTAATTAATCTATAGAAAGTTAATTAAACTTAATAATCGTAAGTTATAGAAAAGATTTAAGAAGAAATTAGACTTATTTCTAGTAAAGGGGATTTTTCCCTATAAAGAATAATATATACCTTATTATAGTTATAAAAAAATTAAATAGGTTACTTAATATATTTATATTAACTAGGTAGGGCTGCCTTTTTAATAGGGCTAGGTTGGCTTCTAAGGGGGGGTTAGGTCGTATAAGATATATATATAGTAAAAACTAATATCTATCTTAGTCTATAAATATTACTATAAAAATAGACGGGTGCGTTACCTATAACTATTACTATAAAAATAAATAGCTTTATAACCTACCTTATAAGTATTACTATAAAAATAGACGGGTATATAGGTGCGCTACCTATAACTATTACTATAAAAACGGGTACTTATACTACCCTATACTATAAGCGTTATTATAAAAATAATAAGTATTACTATAAAGGTAATACGCTGCACTTTAGTATAAGAGTTTATATAACGTTTATAGCCGTATTGCATTTTTATTATTAGTACGTACCTATATATAAGGCGCTAAGCCGGATTGGATTTCTATTATTAGTATATACCTTTATATATAGTGCTAAGACGGATTATACTTCTACTATAAAAATATCCGACTTCTAGCGGCGGACTTAATATAATAGAGTATTTACGGTAGGAACGTCCTCGGAATCTTAAGTAATCTCGTCGGCCGATAGCGCTTATAGTATAGACTTAGGGGGGAACTCCTAATACTTCCTCGTCTATATTCCGAATAATCTTATATATATAGGTCGGCAACCACGATGGCTTGACGATTGCAAAATAAATTGATCGGCTTCTATGAGTTTATACACTACAATTGTTTCAGTTTTTGGAATATTTAAGATGGTGGAGGCTGAATTCTACTCAGTTGTTCGTTGGGTGCAAGGAAACAGAGACCCGGCACTTCACCAGATCCGGCGCACCACCAGGAGATCCCTTACGTTCTACGTCAATATCTTTCTCTGCTTTCTCTGCCTTCTCTCGTCAATCAGTCATCCAAGACCCAGCCAGAACTTCCAAAAACGCTTCAGAACATTGCCAGTCTGAGCTCTACCCGGGACCGGCGGTCGCCAGTAGTTCGATTCCTCATAAACGACTAGTGCTCGAACATGAGTCTTCATAGTAACGTCGCCCTAGTGCTTATGGCATTGTGGCGCTTCGACCGAGCTCAGGTTGAGACACAATAACACAAATTAGCAGAAATCCCGTGCACTAACACCGGGACATGAGACATCGTCAAAGGTCATACTGGCGTAGGAGTCGTGTTTGTAAAGCAATCGTTCATTATGCCTACCTAAAAATTGCAGTGGAAGAATACGATCTCTCGGACCGGTTTTGCCTAATTCCATAGATCTTGAAAAGGTTTGGAGCCCGCTGCCTTCCAGATAGATGGTGCCATGAGGTCGATCTTCTCCTCACTGTGAAACATGACGCATTCCTTGTTATTACCTATGTATGTTGCCGATCGGAACTGCCCGTGAGGGGATCGAGGTTATTATCGTTGATTCTTGAAAGCAAAGACCAAAGGGCCAAAAATGATTGGAATGGTAGAGAGAAGCTTACCAGACCGAGCGTCAACTTGATAAAACTATCCACCGGCCACGCATACGCGTACAAATACTGAGGCGTCTCCCCGTTCACCGACGCCACTATGTTATCCGCGGCCAGGGCCCCCTGGCGGGCAGCGGCACGACCGTTAGGGGTCGGATTTGGGGTGTCGGCGACGTCACCGCATATGTAGATGTTCGGAAGGTAGTCATCGTCAATCTGGAGCGTAGGTTTGACGCGGATGTGCCCGGAGGGTGTGATGCAGTGCGCCGCGAGGGATTGAATGATTGTAGATTGAGGTTTTTGGCCGGTGCAGTTAATCTTTTGGAATATCAGGTCAGGTTTTCCAGCCATGCCTCATAGACAAGCCAAAAGTCATTGGCGAGAAAAGGTTCACTTACCAATTTGTCGCACTGCAGAACCTTCCCTGAGCGAAGAGTTACAGTGCCAGCTTCAGCGTCCTCCGTGATTACTCTCTCCCTAAGAATGATCTTGACTCCCAGACCTTTAATGGCCTTCAGGGCCTCCTCATGCAGCTGCTTACCGAACCGGTGCAACAGCGTATTTCGTGAGTGCACAATCGTGACCTCCTTTTCCGGATACAGATCCTTCGCATCCGATGCGATTTCGAAGCCCACGGCACCTCCACCCACAACCACGATTGAGTTGGCGTTCTTGATGCTCATTTGCATCTCATGCAGGCGAGCCATGCCGAGGGCCTTTTCTGTTTCATTGACACAGTTGGGTAAACCGCCTTCGACGCTGCAACCGGTGGCGATTAGAAGGTAGGCATAAGGAATGCTAGTCTCCCCCTCGTCCCAGCAATTTTCCAGGTGCACGTGAGTCTTGCTCACGTTTACAACCCGATCCTTGATCCATTTCATCTGAACATTCCCCTTTCGTTTGCATACTTCTACGATACCGTTGTATGGAACGAAGGCCTTGTGCTCGTGGTCTGGTACGACGCAGAAGCGGGGCAGGAGCCAGGAAAATTGTAGATGGCTGTTTTGCTCGATGACGATGATGGTGTAGTCGCAATCAGGCTGCAGGGAAGAGAGGAGAACGCGGAGGGCGAACCAGCCGCCAAAGGAGGCGCCAACTATAACGATATTTTTGGAATCGTGAGAATTGGTGGTTGTGGATTTGAAGGCTGCACTGGTGAGGAGGCGGAAGACGCGGAGCTTGGTGTATTTTACCTTGCGGCTGATTTCGGCCCAGAACAGGGGTAGAGTATACGCAACGGCTTTGGCCCACGTGATGCCTTTTCGAGTCATCATTTTGTATGGGGTACGTTTGCATGAGGCTCAACGACAGCTTCTGGGCAGTAGAGTCTGTGTGGGCGAGCGATCATCTACGTGTATGTTTGAGCTGCGAGTGGAGACGGGACTCGCGCAAAACAAGGTGCTGAAGAAGATAGATGAGGCGGCAAAACGAGAAAATAAGAGGGAAGGAAGCGATAGATAAAGAAGACATACGGAGTACGGGGTACAGGGTACGGTTTATGAAATTGCGCGACTCACTGTTCTGGTGCTCTACATTCTGTAGAGTGGAGAAATCTATCAAGAGTATCCTAAGTCATAGCGGTAGTACTACTCCGTCGAACAAGACTGATATCTTGACAGAGTGATGCGACCTCCCGCTCTGGCTCCCGACAGCCCATTTCCTCGTAGTCCGGTAGCCCCTATCCCTTCACATCTTTTCTATCTAGGGTGACCGACTCTGCCGCTGCGCCCCCCTGCAATCGCGCGGGCTTTCTACCGAACCTCCTCTTTTATACCCCGGTTAAAAAGATATCTATAGCCTTAAAAAGTATACCGTCTAGAATATCTAAGACTAAAGAAGTATTAATATTAGTTTCTATATTAAAAATTAAAATTTTAGGATTATAAGATATAATAAAGAATTATTAAATATATAAGTAGATATTTCTACAGTAAAATAAAACCTTATAAAAGAATAATTCTAGATTTATTAAAAATATAAAATAAATATTTTTATTATATAACTACTATAACTATCTTTAGCCTTATTATATAAGTTATATAAATACTAAAAGGTATTATAGGCTAAAATAGATTTTTCTTAGGGCTATATTTATTATTATAAATAAATAGAGAATAAAGTTTTATAAAAATAAGTAAAAATATATATCATATTAGAAACTAAATACAAAAGGTAATATAAGAGTTTAAAGCTTTAAAGTATTTTTTAGAATTAAATTAATACTTAAGATTTACTATTATAAAACTTAACTTTTTTTTAAAATTCTAATTTAAATACTTATAACTTAAAAAACGGAAAGAAAAAATATTACTATATAATATAAGTACTCTTCTTTATATATATTTTAAGACTTATCTTTTAATAAGCATTAGCGGAAGTTAGTAAGGGTATATAAAAGAGAAGATTTGGTGTAAAACCCGCACGATTGCAGGGGGGGCGCAGCGGCAAGGTCGGACACCCTATCAGTTTTGCGAATGCGTTCAGCTTAACGACTGCTACCAGCCATAGGAAAAAGTGAAGAGTCGCAATGCCCAGTGGAAAGACGGGAAGCTAGTCCGGTAGCCTAATTCTGCATTAATTTCGCCCTGCACCTACGCCATGGATGGGCAAAACTGTTGCTTACAAGCATGAAACGCGTGAAATATTACCTGCATGGCTTTTGCTCCTGCACCCTTTACATGAGTCTGCACATAGTTCCCACATGCAGTCTCGGCATCTTGTCGCGGCATACTTCCTCGGCCTTTCTTCTCGGCAAACTACGTCCCGGCCGACGTCCCGCATTTTCTTTGGGGGGTCGCGGGCATAACGTGAGCAATGTAGCCTAAATCCATGATGGTTCGGATATGACCTCGGTCATACGAATTTCCCGAAATTGTGCCCCATTCATGTTGCTTGGATCTCGAAGAATACTCTCTCATCATGAAGGACTTATTTCCACCACACTCATGGCACCGATATAACCAAATTTCCTCCCCTAGACCTAGCATCACTTCAGCCAGCGTCTCCCACGCTCGAAATGCGGCACTTCTGCTCTCCCTAGTCGTTCCGATGTCATCCATATGCATGCCTCTTCTGCTGCTTCTAATACATACCTCTTTCGACCATTTCGCGCCTTCTTTGTAATCCTTCAACGCCTTCCTCGTTTTATGATCTATTTCCCCCTGCTTCACTATTCGCCTCCCTTCTGATACCAGAAACACCCCGCCTGATTGAAGCTGCACGTTCTTCGTAGGCCCGCGATGTCTTCGTCTTCGTTCTGGCACTGGAGTCCGGCCTAGGTATTGTTTTGTTCGCATTAGCTCTGAAGCTGGTTGCCGAGATCTCAGGATAAGCCAATTCAGATCGCGAGTAAAGCCTATCTCCGAGTTAGGTGTACAATCTATGCTATTTCCCAGCTTGTCTGCAACCTTGTTGATCAAAGGCTCTCTAGATGGCATCTTAGAGGCCGAGGGGTGAAGACTTGAATCAGGCACGGCCGAAGGTGTTCTCATCGAAAACTGAGACGGCCATGAAGTCTCGTGACTGGCTTCAGATACTGTCACCACAGATTCTTGTCGTCTATTCCGACGGCCTGCTTTCTGACGAAGGATACATCGCATACGGCTAGATCTCTCATCTGCACAGATTCAGATCTGACCCTCAACTTGTTGTACATCATACTGTCTGAAGCTCGGTCGTTCTGATGATCTATCGCCCGCCGGTCGATCATTCGGCAACTTGCCAGACAAACTTCCAGACGGACTGTTGAAACTGTCCGTTCGGGTTGAGATGCTGCCCGAGAGAAGTAGTAAGCTAGTGTAGCTTCATCGTCGCACACTAGCGGCGATGCGAAAAAAAAATCGCTGTCGTTTCAGTGTGCTTTTTGGTCGCGGCAAGTCACCCAGTCCGCATTCGCGGTTGGGACACCCTCGGTGGCCTTAAAGTGAGATTTCGGGTAGTCGGACTGGTAAGAGGCCGAAACCGCGCGATCCGCGCCGATGGCGGCGCTAGAGCCGAGCAGGAGCCGAGAAGGCGAGAGAGGCTCGTTACCCTTGACTTTAACCCGATGCAAACGACGCTTGTAGGAAGGAGTGATGCAATGCTCTGTAGACTTACGATTTGGATGAGGATCGGAATGAGGATTTGAATGTATTAGATTACAAGTGGATGCCATGGATGCATTCATGCTTGACTATCAATGCCTCTCTCCACCAACGCATAAATACGCATAGCATCTAGTTAGATAAATATATTTATGTAGTAAGAGAAGCTATATAGATCAAGAGAGCCTAGCGAGTTAATATATAAGCGATTATAGGAGGGTTTTATATTATAGCTATAGTAAAAGCTAAAGCTAAAGCTAGTATATAGTTATTCTAAGAATAATATATTAAAGCGGTAGATCTTTATTACTTAGGCCTGCTTTATATATATTATTTAAATCCTATTTATAATTAAGAAATAGGATTATTAAGTAATTATTATTTCTCTTTATAAGATAATATTTAGGGAAATAATATTATTTATAAGTAATAGTTTTATTTAATTAATATAAAAGCGATTAATGCCGTTATCTATTAAGATATATTAATAAAAAAGAATAAAAGTATATTCCTTAACCGGAATAATAATTAATTAGAATATAATAATATAAAATTTATAAAAAGAAAGATTAATCGTATTATTTATTATAATTTAAAAGGCTCTAGCTTACTTAAAGTTACCGCCCCCGAAATAGGTAAATAAAGTATTTTAAGAATAAATATACTTTAAGGGGATATAAGTATTCTAAAGATAGAAATTATTATAATACCTTAAATAAGCTAAACGATCGGCTAGATTTAAATATTAAGGAATAAAAGTATTAAAAAGGTTATAATTTAAAGAATAGGCTTTAATTTTAATATATAAATATACCTTTTTTAAGAATTCCTTATAGAATTTACTTTTAATATAAATCGGAAAACTATAATAGCTAAGGTTCCTTCTATTAAGCTAATAAATAATTAAATAAATATAAGGGTTAAAGAAAGTATTTAATAAAGAAAGGATAAAAAATAGGATAAAATAAGAATCTTATAAAAGTAAAAGCTAATAAGAAAGGAGATAAATAAAAAGTAATATTATTATTATATAAAATAAGAATAAAAATTTCTTATTCCCTTAATATTAATAAGGGTTTTAATAATTACCTTAATATAATATTATAGAGGTTTTATTTAATCTTATAAAAGTAGAATAATATTACTTTAATATTATATATATAAGCTAACTGTTTTTAAAATATATACTTAATATAATATTATAAGAACCCTTATAGATTTATAATATAGAGATAATAAAAAGGAAAATTAAAATCGCTTTATAAGATATTAATTAGTTTATAAACTTTAAAACTAAAAGGAAGTTATTTCTATTAATTATAAAAGCTATTAAGAAGAAAAATAATAATTTAAGAAATATATATAATAAATATATTAAACTATTAATAAAAAATAATTTAAAATACCTTCTTAAGTATAGAAACTAGCTTATTTAATTTATTCTATATAAATAATAGGTAAGATTACCTATATATATATTTAATAAGATAATAATAATTATAAAGGTTTTTAGAAAATATTATCGCTAAATTCTTTAAATTAACCTAAAAACCCTATAGGATATATTTAATTAAAAAGAATTAAATATTTTTAAGTTCTTATAGATAATTCCTAATAAAGGATAAATATCTAATTAATATAAAATAGAAATACTTTATATTACTACTAAAGGCCTTAATAGAAGCTATATAATATTATTAGCTATATTAATAATAGTTAATAATAAAATAAAAGCTATTATAGCCCTATAAAAGGATTAAAATACTTAGAGAAAGTTTCTTACTCTTAAAGATATATTAAAAACTTTTATAATATTAATTCTTTATATTAATAAACTTATACTTAAAAGGAGATTTACTATTAGCCTTATTAATATATCCTTAATAATTAATAATAATAAGGTTTATAAAATTAAATACCTATAAGATTAAAAAGAAAGAATCCTTTTAGTTATAAATACTTTAATAAATAAATATAAAAACTAAATATACTTATTAAAAAGAATATTAATCTTAATTAATATATATTTAAGGTTATCCTTATAATATATCCTATATCTATTAACCCTATATATAGTAAAAGAAAGGTTAGGAGTATAGATATTTAATATTAATAACTATTTAATATTTAATATTAAATAAAAAGAAAAAGTAGATTTACTTTTAGGGATATATACTTTAGCCTAGTAGCTATTAAATAACTCGGTATAATTAATATTAATTAATTTCTCTTATAGGTAATCTTTAAGGAACTATTAAAGGACTATAAATTTAAAGATTAATATCTTCTCTATTTAATAAAAGGGGTAATAATATATAACTTATACGATTAGATATTTTTAAGAGTTATATAACTCTTAGCTAGGTTAATAGCTAATAAGTTAAATTTCTATTATAATATTAGGTTATTTAATAATAATAAGAAGAAATATTTATTATTTTTATTTAATAGTATTAAAACTAGAAAGAATAAGCCTTAAGTAAATTATTTAAATCCTTTAGATCTAAATATCTATTATATTAATTTAAAAGGATTTTTATTAATTCTTATTAATACCTTATATTAGTTTCTATATATAAGAACTTTTGCTTTAAAAATACTTTAGATCTATACCCTTCTTAGACTTAAGCTAGATAAATATAATAATTATTAAGCTAAATATAAAATAATATTATTAGCTTTATTAGATTTAAGCTCCTTATTTATTAAAAAGAATTTAATATTATTATCTCTAATAGCAGTCTTTAATAGCGCTTTATAAAGCTTTTTTTTAGAAGTTAGACTTTTTAATAAGTAGTGCTATAAGTCCTATTTATATTAAAGATATTATAAAAAAGCCTTTTTAATAAACTAAAAACCCTAAGAATACCGAAATAAAAGAATATATTAATTAAAAATATATTAATTTTCTATTACTACCTAAAACCCTTTAATAATTAAATAGGCTATTAGGTTTAAATTAAATATTTAAGACCTTCTTTTTCTATTAATTATAGAGTCTATAACCCTAAGATAAGATTCGAAAATATCTTATTAAAAGATTAAGAACTTAAAGTATAATAAAAAAAGAAAAGAAATTAATAATATAATTAATCTAGCCGATAAACTAACGATTTAGTTTAAAGATATTATTAAACTTCCTTATTATATCTAAAGTAATATCTTATAATATAAGAATTATTTAAATATAAAAGAAACTTATTATAATTAAATAATAAATAAAGAACTAAAAGTTATAATTAGAATTATAGGTATTAACAAAAGCCTATTAAAATACCTTAAAGTTTTTAAAACTATACTTTAGCTTATTTTTATTCGAACCTTTATTTCCTTTCACCTATTTAAATTAATAGGTATTATAGCTTAGGATTAGATCTAAGAGATTATTAGAAAGCGTTTCTTAATAATAATTATAAAAAAAGAAGTTATAACTACCTAAACGGGAAGAATAAGGAAGCGACTTAAGAAGAAAGATAGGTAAAGGGTTTAAAGCTAAAAAAGGCCTTTTATTTAAGTATTAATATTATTATAAGCTTAATCGTTATTTTTCCTTCGGGAGGATTACTTTATATTATTACCTTTTAGAAGCTTTTTAGCGGGTTTATTAGGCCTTTCTTAAAGAAAAAAAAGAAAAATAATAAAAAGTCGTCTAAGATAGGAGGATAATACTATATAATATTATATTACCTAAAGAAAAAAAAGATATTATAATATATTATAGATAAAAAGGCAATTAGATAGTAAGAACTATCTAATTAAGTAAGAAAGTAAAACTCTCTTTTTAATTTATTCTTTTCTTTTATTCTAAATATTAAGAATAACTCTTATCTAATATTTAATATATTTTCCCCCTTTATATAATTAAGCTATTATAATATTAATATTATAAGAATTATCTTTATATACTTAAAGAGCGTAATTAACGACTTTCCTATACGAATACTATCTAATTATACTATCGCGCGCCCTTATATATATTAGTAAACTAAGAAAATAAAGCCTTCCCCTCTTATAATAGGGCACCTATTATAACGCTAGATAAGTACTCGCCGCCGGGCTTTAGTTTTTCTTCCCTATTAAAATATCTATTTAATATAGATCTTTACTATAATTTATAACTTCCTATATTTAACTTAAGAAGGTTATAGTTTAGCTAGTATATTCTATAAGTTTTAAGATCTATTCTTTAGAATCTATATTATTAGTATTATACTATTTAAGCTATAAATTAATAAGAATACTAATATCTTTTAGTTTTCTATTATAATATTAATATTAAGGTATTTATAGTATTATATAAAAATATATAAATCCTTTAATAACCTCTTATTATAAGGTTATTATAAAAGTCTTTTTATTTAATACCTTAAGGAACTATCTACTTCTTTATTAATTGCTAAGATAGATTAAGTATTTATTATTATAGTATTCTATCTAGCTAAATATTCTATAAGGTATTTCCTTTTTAATTTTAATTTCCTATTTATTAATTATATTTAATATTTTCTTACCTATAAGGGCTAATTTCTAATCCTTTCTTTTCTATAATTATCTATATTCTTTAGAAAAATATCTAAACTTTCTATAATTATAGTATTTTCCTTTTTATATATATATAATATTAAGATCTATTCGTTTTAAATTTATTATATAAGCTTATATAATAGGTTTTTTAAATTAATATTAAATATTAGCTTAATATTTATTATAAAAGTTATTAAAAAAAGATTTAAATATTCTTTTCTTTACTTGGCCGAACGCAGACCCACCGACACCTAGGCTAACGCGCAGTAGGCGCGCCGGCAACGCACCGTAGGCAGGTAGTGCCCGCGAGCCTAGACGTCCTAAGGTAAGTAAAATCCCTTAGTAGGCCCCTAGTAAGAGGCATTAAGCTAGCGCGAGAGCATAACCCACTACGACGATAGGGCGAACGCGTAGTAAAGGCGGCGCGAGATAGGTAAGCGTAGGGCGAAGGTTTTTCCCCTAGGACTCGGGTTTCCTTTTCTAAGTAATAGTATAGGTAAACTAGGGCTAGAAAAGCCAGCTAGGGTAATATAATCTCTCTCTCTCTCTCTTTTCTTTACTTCCTTTTAAAGTAGTATATATATTATTTATTATTAATTTATATAGCTATAATACTATAATCTAATAAACTTTTTAATTAATCTTCTTTATAGAGTTTATTTTTCTTTTCTTTTTTAAGTCCTTTATAGAACTTAAATATTATTAGGTTATTATTTTATCTTAATTTAGAAGTTATATATTAAAGTTTAGCTATATATTTAGATATTAATTATTTTTATTAAAATCTATAGAGTTTCTATTTAGCTTTATATTCTTTATAAATTATTTTAAATACCTTTATAATAATATCTTTAAATCCTTAAAATATATTAAAAATAATATTAATCTTATTATCCTTAATATTCTTATTATAATTTAAATAGTCCTATATAATAGGTCTAAACTAAATAAGAATAATACCTAAAAGATATCCTTTAATATAGAATACCTATTTATAAGGATTAATAAATTAAATTAAAAAGAACTTATAATAAGCTTTAAGTTAAGTAAGAAAATTTCGAAGCGTTTTATATAAAATATTAAATAGTCCTAGCTATTTTAATTTTAGTATCTCTTTAAGATCCTTAGATTTATTATTACCTCTAGTAGTCTTAAGGTTAAATACCTAATATTTAAGGGTAATAACTTCCTATATAAGGTCCTAAATATTAGCTATAAGGCTATTAATAGTTAATCCTTCTTATTTAGTAATAATACTATATTAATAGTAATATAGTATTATTACTAAATAGGACCTTTTAATATATAATAGCTAGATATATTCCTAAGGGATAAACTAAATAAGGGTTTATATTAATAGATAGAATAGTATATACCCTAAATAATAAATTATATTATAATAGTAATAGATTATAAATTGTAACTAAGTAATTAAATTAAAAGCTACCTTATTATTTAGTCTAAAGGAGTATAATCTATCCTCTTTTATATATCTAGGTAATATTTAGGGATTATTTAACGGATTTAGTAATCTTATTTTAGATCGTTAGATTATTTAAGTAATCTACCGATCCCCTAGGCTAGATTATTAGGATCTTTAAATAATTTAAATAACTTATTATATAACTATATAGCCTATTATACGTCCTCCCTATAGTCTCCGCTAATAATATAACCGTATACGGCTAATATTTAACCGGGTCGTAACACTCTATCGCCAGTCTTTATAGTTAGCAGATCAAATGCACGGTCGGTAATAAGCGTGACGGTATGATACTAGTATTAATGCAAGGAACGTCGCGAGATATGTGAGCCCGGCTTTGGCATCTTTTTTTTATTCTTACGAGCTAGCCTCTTCTACTAAGCATATGCCTAGGGCGTCCGGTCCGGATTATATAGTATTCTTTCTTATTTAGCTAGAAGGCTATTTCGGAATTTAAACTTATATATTAATAGAGCGAGCTATTTATAATTTAACTAGCTAGTCCTATATATACCGGTAATATTCGTAAATACCGTATATATACTAAGGTACTTACCCTAAAGTCCGAGATAGGGACTTTATAGCGTAGCCCGTAGACGAAGACCTAGGTAATACTATATCTCTATTAGCTACGCGTAAATATATTTATACTAATATAATAAACCGATATATATATTAGCCGTATATATAGAAAGACTAAGGATTTACTTTATATATATAAAAGCTTATTTTCCCCTTATTATCCGATAAGTTACCCTTTAAGTATTACTCTAATAGCTATATATTTTTCTTAGTTCTTAAAAAACTTAAATACCTATAAACCTAAGCTACTATAAGACTATAAGATCTCGTCTTTATACTTACCGCTATAGGTATAGCCTTTATTACGGTTAATAGTAGCTATTAGAAGCACTACCGCCGCTATAGTAAAGATACCGGGAACGATAGTAATACCGGCTATAATAAGTAAAAGTATATCGAGGAATATAATAGTAAGGATAGCTTTAACTATAGCGATAGATATAATACCTATTTCTATATACCGATAGGGATTAATAATACTATATAGGTATATATAAAGGCCCTACTAACTTCGCCGCTAAAGTTTAATTAGTAAAAATATATTAAAGAGTATAATAGTAAAGATAGCTTTAACTACGGCGACGGATATAATACCTACTTCTATATACCGATAGGGATTAATAGCACCGTATAGGCATATATAAAGGCCCTACTAACTTCGCCGCTAAAGTTTAATTAGTAAAAGTATATCGAGGAGTATAATAATAAGGATAGCTTTAACTACGGCGACGGATATAATACCTACTTCTATATACCGATAGGGATTAATAGTACCGTATAGGCATGCGTAAAGGCCCTATTAGCTTCGCCGCCCGGAGATAATAACGGGTATTAAGCCGGGTAGTATTCGAACCGAGATTCTATAATTTCTTTTAATAGGTAACTAAATAGGAAAATATAATTTGCCTAAGATTACTTAATCCTTAATAAGTGCTTTAGGCTTTATAAAATTAAGAACTCTTAATATCTTATAATAAGATTAGGGTAGCGATTAACTCGACGTTAACTAAAAGGTTAATAATTAGGTTAATTTTAATTAACCTAACTTAATAAGGCTTATTTTTACTAATCGACTAAATCTATATTACTTAGAGATTAATTAACCGCGTTTAAGTTTTAGTTTAGTTTAGTATATTATTTATCTAGCTGCGTTAAAATTTTAAAATTTCCCGGACTTGAGTGCAGAGTAGGAATATTTAACCCACGGTCTATATAAGCGCTGACTTAGAGATGCCTCTAGGTCTCTCTGCTTAGTAAATATAGAACGAATTTTAACGGAGAAGAAAACTTAAAGCCCAGTAGCGAGCACTTATCTAGTATTATAACGGGTGCCTTATTATAAGAGGGGAAGGCTTTATTTTCCTAATCTACTAATATATATATAAAGTATACGATAGTATAATTAGATAGTATCTTTATAATAATACCTTTAATTATACTCTCTAAGTATATAAGGATAGTTTTTATAATAATAATATTATAATAGCTTTATTAAAAAGAGGGGAAAATATATTAAATATTAGATTAGAATTAATATAAGCGTTTAAATAACTTAAGAAAAAAGTAAATAAAGGGAAAAGTTTTTAATTATTTAATTAGATACCTCTTAATATCTAATCGTTTTTTTATTTATAGTATATTACTATATTATAGTAGGTTTATCGGGCCTTTCCTAAAGGAAAGGAGGGAAAGAGACGAGAAATCGTCTAGGGTAGGAAGATAAAACCGGATAATATCTAAGAAGAAGAGAGAAAGGGTATAGTAATATATTATAGAGATAATAATCGGGAAGATCTTAACCGCGTAGTCGCCTTAAGACCGCGCTATACGCCTAAAATTATTTTTAATATTAAGAATCGAATTAAAAGGTTTAAACTGCCTATAATATAATAATATCTTAAGGGTACGACGATAACGCTAATATACTAAGTAATAAATAATATTATAATAGTAATAGACTATAATTATAACTAAATAATTATATTAAAAGCTATCTTACTATTTAGGTTTAATAAGTATAACTTATATTATCTTATATAGTCCTTCTATAGATAGCGATCTAATATAATCCCCTTACTTAGTCTATTCTTTTTACTTAATATTAATCTAATAGATTAAATAAACCTCATTAAATAATTACGTAATCTATAGTATTATAGTTATTCCTACCTATAATAGTTTAATAAGGTCCGGCGGCCTTATAAGCGGCCGTATTTACCCTTATTATTAGTTCTAAGCCGTAAATAATAAACCCTTTCTATTATTTAAAGTATTATAGCGCTTATTATAACTTTATATATTTTTAATAATAAAAATATCTTTTATTTTATATTTATTAAAGTTAGGCTTTTTATTTATAGTTTATAGCTAAAGCCCTAGCCTTATATCGGCTAGCGTATAGATAAGTAATATATTATCTATTACGCGCTTAATTTAATAATATAATATATTATATAGATATTATAAAGAATATATAATATAATATTTAATAGACTTAATATTATATTTACTTAAAACTTTCTTATAAATTTATTTAGTTTCTAATAGAAGCAGTTGACTTTTATATATTTTATATCTAGCTATATATACTCGCTTATTTAAAAACGCTTAATAGGGTATTAAGATATATTAATTATATCCTATTATTTCTATTAATATTAAATAATAATAAACTATATAATCTCTATCCCTTTTTTAAGCTACTATATAAATATTATAGCTTTATCTTTCAGTATTATTTATAATAAGATAGGGTTAAAAGGCGATTATATAAGCTTAAGGTTAAATATATATAGTACCTTATTTAGGTTAAGCCTAATAATTAAGGAGTCCTAGATATTTAATATTAATTAATATATTTTTAGGTATTTAGCCTAATTAAACTATAAAAAAGAAACTATTATATATAATACCGCTTATATTTCTTAATTTATAAACTTTATTTTATTATCTATCTATAGGTTATAGGCTATTAAAAATAGCTATATAATACTTATTAGCTTATAAAATATAGATATAGGTTATTTAAGGTTTAAATTAATTATAAAATCTATGAAGATTATATTTTAAAACCTATCTATAATTAGAAGGGGGTATAAGAGACTTTATTTATTTTCGTAATTAATATATATATTATAATAATAATAATAATATATATATTATAATAATAATAATGATAATATATAAATCTTATTATATCTCCTAATACCCCTTCTTAATAGAAGTCGCGCTATAGGAGCTTAGATATTATATTTTTATTTAAATAACCTATTATTAGCAAATTATATATATATTAGGATAAGACTATAAGAAAAAAGAAAAAGAATTATAATATATATTAATAAAGTAATTAACCTTATTATATATTTAAGTAAATCCTATAATATTTAGAGAAATATATATTTTTTCAGCCTTAGTAAATTATAACTAGTGCGCTTATTAAGGCTTAAGTAGAACTATAGATAAATAGTATTTACTTAAGTTAATATATAAAGAGTATAATAAAAGGGCTTATAGAATTAAATAATCGATCTATATTAAGAGCTATAGCCTTAAGCCGGATTCGATTTTCTATTTATAATATATACCCTTACCCCTATTTTATTAATATATTATAATAAATTCAATAAAATAAGTATCTAAAAACGGGAAGCGTTATTAAATCTAAAATAATTTTCTCTTTTACGAAAAATAAAACCCTGATTATATGATATTTAAAAAGTACCCTACCTCTTATATTAGAATTACTATATAAATATGCTTATAACTAGTTAAGTAAAGTAGGTATTTAAAAACTAAAAGCGCTATTAAATCTTATATAACTTTCTCCTTTAGATAAAATAAAGCCTTATTATATTATATTAAAAAAGTACCCTACCCCTTATAATAAAGTTACTATATAATAATACTAAGAGACCTCCGAGATATTACGGAGGTCGTTTAAAGAATAACAAGGGCGAATTAACGGGACTTTAAGAAGCTCTTTAAACATTAATAATTCTCTTATAACCCCCGTTCTTTACTATATATTTTATTATAACTTTGCGCCTTATGGGTTGACCGATGTTAACTTGACTGTTAACCTCCTGATTGAGGCGGGACTGATCGCAGCCCCGATTGTTCTTGGAATTCAATTAGAGCGGGGCGTGGCATAGGCGAGGGAAAAAATAATTGTGTTTATTATTATACAGAGTGGGGAGGTGTAGACAGTTTATGTCCTCAGACATCATGAGAGCAGTTGGACTCGGTGTACCAGCCCGGGTGTTTCAATGAAGAGATTTCACCCTTGATTTTGATCCCCGACAGTCCATACCCTCGTGGTTCGGAAGGCTCCAGCCTTTTACATCCTCGCTGTTAATCAATTTCGCAAATGCGTTCAGCCTAAAGAATGCTGCTAGCCACAGAAAAAAGTGAAGAATCGCAATGCCTAGCGGGGAAGCGGGAAGCTTGGTCCAGTAACCTGATTCTGGGTTGATTCCGTCCTGCACCTGCTCCATGAATGGGCGAAACTTTTGCTCATAGGCATGAAGCGCGCTAGGAATTGCCCGCTTGGCCCTAGAACCCCCGCAATGCTTGCCTATTTCACCGGCCAATACGTAGGCGCCGACAATCGCCGAAGTCGTCCCCATTCCCGTGGCGGCCGAAGGACAATACGCAGCATCTCCCAGAAGGACAACGCGTCCGTCGGACCAGGTTGGCATGCGAACAGTGCTCAAGCGCTCGCAGTAGAAGTCGTCCGACGCCTCGAGCCACTGGAGGATTTGTTCTGTCTTCCAACCGGCACCGCGAAAAACATCTGCGAATGCCGCTTTCTCTTCGTCCACGTGGTTCCTCTGAGCGTTCTGCATTCGCTCGGAGCGAACTTGACAGAGCATGTATACCTGGATTCGATCTGGTCGATGTCTCCGAGTAAACATGATACGTTTGTTGGCCGCAATGTAGACTGTGCCTTTGTATTCCTCTCCAGAATGCTGCTGGATCGGAACGGTGAAGTAGGCGATGTAAACACCCAAAAAGGTTACTGGATCAGGGGCACCAGGGCCCAGCATCATGCTGCGGGTATGAGACCACTGGCCGTCGGCCCCAACTAGCAGGTCGAATTCCCCCTTTTCCCCGTCCGAAAAAGTCACTTCGACGGATTCGTCCTTTTGGTCGAAACTTTGCACGGTCTTCCCGAAAACATATCTGGCTCGTCCCTGGATGGAATCGTAGATGATTCGACAAAAATCTCCTCGCATGATCTCATGGTCGGTTGAAAAGCCCTGCAGTCCCTTACCACTTCTGTTGACGGGAAAGTATGCTTTCCGTGTACCAGTGCTGGTCACAAACTCCAGACCTTGCTCTTCGATGGCTTGAGAGCGGAAGGCCTGCTCGAGGCCCATGCGCTTCATGACCTCAACGCCATGTCCGCGGATGTCGATCTGCAACCCAGTCAGCCGCAGAGTGGGAAACCTCTCGAGAACGGTCACATCGTGCTGTTGCTTGGCGAGCCAGAAAGCTAGGCTATTGCCAGCAAGACCACCGCCGCAAATGAGGATTTTGAGTTTAGCCATGGCGTTGGTGTCCTGAACGCTACTTGTTGAATACAGATGGTGGCTCACAATCAATTTTAATTCATACCCAGTAAATGAAAAGGGAAGACTCTTTATGCCGTTTATATGTGTTTCTTTCTAAATTTGGAAAGTATTTCCTTTCGGTGTATTAGCTCGGCATATTGGCTCGGCAAATTGCATCCTATTAAAATTTCCCACCGGACTTTTGTTACGATAGTAATGTGGCCTAACTCCAACCGAGTTCGGATATGATCTCGGCCATATCAATCTTCCGAAGGCGTACTCGTCACGCGTACTCGTCACGAGAAACGAAACGATGTGAGTGTGATGTAAGACGGTGAAAGCTGTATTGTCGAGTGACACCAGTCGCACAACCTGACAGTTGAAACACGTATGCAGAAGTACGTCAAATTTCGTGCAGCACAACTTGGCCGCTCAGGTCGAGAAAAGCACAGGACGTGCTAAGCTAATGGCTATCTACCTGCTAAGTATCTTACGCTGGCATGACTATGGTTCACCGCAGACGGTATGCTCCCAAGTTATCAGCAGGACGTCAGAGCTAATAGGCACCAGATCACAGTCGTTGTGGTTTGCAACATGTTGCTGCGCATGACACTTGCCTGATGCTCAGCCGTTCTGATAGTCTACCGCTCGGGCCAGTCGCTCTGCAAGTTGCCAGGCAACCTTTCAGACGGGCTGTTGCTGCCTGTTCGGTATGGAATGGCTGTCCGAGAGAAATGATGAGCCAAGATAGCTTCGCCTTCGCAGACAAGCGGCGACGTGGCGATGAACGAGCTGACCGGAAGCTACGTTCTATCGCTGTCGTTTCGGTGTGTTCTATCCTGCATGCCGTAATGAACTGTAGTAGAGTTCATTTAAAACGCCATACAAATTTTTGGTGGAGCTCTGCAGACAGGGGG
>APKU01000250.1:0-36217 GCA_000472125.2 Hirsutella thompsonii MTCC6686 | reverse complement strand
TTTATTATAAAAAAGGGGAAAAAATATATTAAGTATTAATTTAAAATTAATTTAAATATTTAAATAACTAAAAAAAAGAATAAATAAAAAGAAAAGTTATTACTTACTTAATTAAATACTTTTTAATATCTAATTGCCTTTTTATCTATAATATATTATTATACTTTTTCCTCTTTTCCTTAAATAATACGATATTATATAATATTATCCTCCTACCTTAAACGACTTCTTATCTCTTTTCCTTCTTTCCTTTAGGAAAGGCCTAATAAACCCGCTAAAAAGCTCCCTAATAGCGATAATATAAAATAATCTTTCCGAAAGTAAATAACTATTAAGCTTATAATAGGTATTAGCGCTTAAATAGAGGGCCTTTCTTACCGTTATATTTATTATTTATCCTTCTCGTTAAGATATCTTTTTACTTTTTCCGCTTAGGTAATTATAGCTTTTTCCCTTATAACTATTATTATAAAACGCCTTATTATAGCCTTATAGATCTAATCCTATACTATAGTACCTATTAACCTAAATAGGTAAAAAGAAATAAAATACCGGTAAGGGTAAGCTAAGGTATTATTCTTAGGACTATAAGGTATTTTAATAAGCTATCCTAAATACTTATAGTTTTAGCTATAACTCCTAATATCTTATTAATTACTTAATTATATTAAGTCTCTTTAATATCTAAATAGTTCTTATATTATATAATCTTACCTTAAATATAATAAAGAACTTTAATAATATCCTTAAATCGGATTATTAATATATCGGATTAGCTAATTATATTATCGATTTTCCTTTTTTTTATTACTTTTTAGAGTCTTTAGCTTCTAATTAGATATTTTCTAACCTTATCTTAGGGTTATAGCTTTTATAATTAATAAAAGAAAAAGGGTCTTAAGTATTTAATTTAAACCTATTATCCTACTTAATTATTAAAGGGTTATAGGAGGTAATATAAAACTAATATCTTTATAATTAGATAATCTCTTTTATTTAGGTATTCTTAGAGTTTTTAGTTCTTTAAGAAGTCTCGCTTAAGGTTCCTTTAATATAGATAAAGCTTAAAGAGCTATTTATTTAGGCGTTTACTTTAAAAAGATATTTCTTAAAGTATTATTAATAGCTATTATTAAGGACGATAGTATAGATAATAGTAATATTAAACCTTCTTTAAAAGGTAAAGAACTTAATCTTAATAAAATTAATAAAGCTAGCTTAAATATAGCTTATTTAATATCCTATTTATCCGGCTTAAGCCTAAAGGGTATATAGATTTAGGGTCTTTTTAAAGGAAAAGTTCTTTTATATAGAAACTATTATAAAGCGTTAATAAGAACTAAAGAAAACCCTCTTAAATTTATATAATAGGCTTTAAGATCTAAAGAATTTAAATAATCTATTTAGGGCTTATTCTCTATAGCTTAAATACTATCGAATAAAAATAGCTAATATTTCTTTAGGTTATTATTAAATAATATAATATTATAGTAAAAGCTTAACTTATTAGCTATTATTCTTATTAAGAGTTACGAAATTCTTTATAGTATTTAATTATATAAATTATATATTATCGCCCTTTCTATTAAATAGAGAAGGTATTAATCCTTAAATCTATAATCCTCTAATAGTTCCTTAAAGATTACCTTTAAGGATATTTAACTTAAATCGCTTATATTAAATTACTTAATATTTAATAGGCTAAAGTATATATCCCTATAGGTAAATCTAATATATCCTCTTACTTAATATTAAATAGTTATTAATATTAAATATTTATATTCTTAACCTTTCCTTTATTATATATAGGGTTAATAGATATAAGATATATTATAAAGGTAACCTTAAATATATATTAATTATAATTAATATTTTATAAATAAATAAATTTTATTTTTACGGTTATCTACCGAAATATTTATAATTAAAAGGATTTTTTCTTTTCGATCCTATAGGTATTTAATCTAATAAGCTTTATTATTATTAATCTTTACGGATATATTAATAAGGCTAATAATAAATCTTCTCCTAAATATAAGGTTATTAATATTAAAAAAAGGTATTATAAAATACTTTAATATATCTCTAAAAGTAAGGGAGAGAGAGAGAGATTATATTACCCTAGCTGGCTTTTCTAGCCCTAGTTTACTTATACTACTACTTAAAAAAAGAAACCTAAGTCCTAGGGGAAAAACCTTTGCTTTATACTTACTTATATCGCGCTACCTTTACTATATATTCGCCCTATTATCGTAATAGGTTATACTCTCGCGCTAGCTTAATACCTCTTATTAAGGGCTTATTAAAGGATTTTACTTACCTTAGGATATTTAGGCTTATAGGTATTACCTACTTATAGTATATTACTAGCGCGCTTATTATATAATAGCCTAAGTATCGGTAGGTCTATATATAGCCTATTAGCCTTTATTAGCTTAAATATAAATAGGGTAGCGCCTTATATATACCTTATAATTACCCTTCCGATACTTTATTATTAAGGCCGTTATAGCTTTTATTATTATACCTCCGCTTTAAATACTTTAATCTTTACTTTTAGCCTTAGGCCCTTTACCGCTTTTTATTCTATTAGCTACTACCTATTGCGCCTCCCTCCGAACTATAAAAAGGCGCTTTCCCTTTATCCTTTTATCTTTCCTTCTTTTTTTTCTTTTTTATATTATATTTTAAGGTAAGTCCTTTATCTTCCTTTTAGCTTATATTAGCACGCTAGCTTTAAGCCGGCTATATCGCGCTATTATTACTTAGCTAGCTAACCGGCTAGTTAGTAAGCTATTTACCTATATTATTACCCTATCTTTATATTATCCCTATTATAACCTTACCCTATTATTACCTTATTATTAGCTATAGCTAATAATAATAATAATAATATTAGCCTTATTTTATTATATATCGCTACCTTTAGCCCGCCTTAAGATGCTAATATTATTAATATAATAAATATACCTCGCTTTTATAATAAGGTTAGTATTAACTTACTATATAGATTAGCTATCCTTACGATATCCTTTATATACCCTATATATAGTATATTTACCTTTATAATATAGTTTAGTATTATAATCTAATTAATATATTTTTAGTCCTCCTTTATTATAATATTAAGGCGCTAATAGCTTAAGTAGTTAAAACCGGTCTAAAATATATCGCCTATATATACCTATATAATATATATAAAAATATAAATCGCCCCGCCTTTATTATACCTTTAGTATATTAATAGCCTTAGATTATTACTCTTAAGGCTATTAAGGCGGCTAGACTTTTATCTTCTATATCCGCTTTATTAGATTTTATAAATATATTCGGCCTATTATTAATATAATATTATATTAATTACGCTTAGCCCGATAATTAATTAATTAAGCTAAGCTAGGCGGCTATATATACTATCTAGGAGTTCCGCTATAATACTATTACTACCTTAACCCTATACTATTAGCGCGTTATTATTACCGCTAAACCCTTATCCTTAATACCTACCCCTATAGCGCTTATATCGTATAGGTAAGGTAATAGTACCTTATTATCGGTCTTTTAGGATATTATTATTATAATAGAAGATATAGTTAATCTCCTTAAGGAGATTTAGAATAAATTATATTTATTTTAATATACCTTTAATACTCTAGCGGCCCGCCTTTATAGTAAGGGCGCTATAATAAAGGACCGTCCTTAGGATAAAAAGGTAAAGATAGAGGATATTAAGGGAGGGGGATTAAGGGATATAGAGTAGCTAAAGCGGCTTTATTACTCCTATAAGGGGAAAGCGCCCTATTAGCGCTAGGCCTATAAGCTAGAAAATTAAGATCTTAATTCCCTATTTTATTAGCCTACTTTATATTAACTATATATTTATATTATACTATCGTTACTATATCTTTCTCCTATATATCCTTACTTAAAGATATTACCTTAGCGAAATAGAGAGGGTAGTATTAAAAGAACTAATATATAAGTATTTAGGCTAAGCTAAGGTAGTTTAAGGCCGAGTTTAGCGCGGCTATAATATATAGGATTTTTACTTAATATTTTATAGTTTTTAGAATATCTTTATAATTAAGGAAGATATACTTTAGGGTTTCTATCCTATTACTATATTAATAAAGTAATATTATTATTTTAAGGATACCTTATTTATAAAGGAAGCTATTAAGATTAATCCTACTTATATATATCTAGATAAAGGCTAAGCTTTTATATTTTTAAAGTCCTTTATATCGCTTAAGGGTTCCTTTAATATTATAATTAAATAGGTAGTAGTCTATTAGGTTAAGGTAGCTCTTTAAGCGCTTAATCCTTAATATAGTTATACCCTACTTTTATCTTTCGGTTTATTTTACTTTTATTACTTTTTTATATTACCTATTTAAGGTAATTAAATCTATTAGTTTTATTTATAGCTTAGGTAGGTTTCTTATTAACTATTTTAGTCTACCTTTAATTATTATTTAAGCTATTTCGCGTATAGCTTAAAGTAGCCTTAATAGCCTTATAGCCTTAATCTAGGTTTTAAATATATATACTTTAATATTAAGGTAAAGGTTAATTAATATAATTATTATCTTAATTTTTAGGCTATAGATTAAAATAGCTCGATATACCCTTACTATAATATATAAATATTCCGATTATACCTTTATAAGCGCTTTCGTAATACTATAAGGTAGGCTATCTATCTCTATTAGGGTATAGAAGGTTAATACCCTATATAAGATTAGGCTTTTAATTACCTTTAAGTAGATCTCTCTTATATAGGCGATCTAATAGCCTTATATTAATACTATAAGGGCGGTTAGCGCGATAATTTACCTTTTTAGCTTAACTTAAACTTCCTTTAGGTAGGCGAATTAATTTAATTTTCGGTTAAATTAAATACTTAAGAACCTAATACTTTTATAGGGTATAATCGTAGCGGTTCCTAGCTATATTTAGCGCGTTAGTAGCTTATAGGTATAGCTAAAATAGATTAATTTATTTTTATTTAATTTAAATTATACCCTAATTTAAGCCGCTTATACTATATATATAGGCTAAGCTATCTCGATATAATTATAAGCTTAATTTATTATCCTCCTAAAGGTAAATATATTTATATTATTAATAAAGCTAATAATAGTTATACCTAATAATAAGGTAAGTACGGTATATAAAGGGGTAATATAAAGTAGGAAGAGGATTAAGGAGAGCGGTAATCCCTATAAGATTCCCGCGCTAATATTATAGGACTTTAATTATCTACTATTAAAATAAAGGTAGGCCGTTCTTATTAAAAAGAAGCTATATATTTAAATTAAAAGCTATTAAGGGAACCCTATAGTAATTAAGGCGTAAATAAGGTAATTATAATCGATTCTATTAAAGGCGCTAGTAAGATTTAGCTATAAAAGTAATATAATATTACCTTACTTTTAGGCTACTTTCGCTATATTAATAATTATTTATATTATTATTTTTATTAAGCGGTTTTAATAATTACCTATCTAGCTATCGGATAGGAGTTAGTATTCCTTTATTATATCGGTAATATAACTTATAATTATTACCTTAAGGATCTTTCCTATTATACTTAAGAGGGAGATAGGGCGCTATACCTTTATAAATATCTTTTCTTTTTTTATTTTATTTAACTTTAGGATAATAATAATATCTATATACTAAAAGTAGGATAAGAATATACCGACTTTATATAATATATTTAATAAATATATTATTATTATCTATATTAATAAGCTATAAGCCTTAATTAAGCTATATAATAGGCTATCGTTTTTTATAGCCTTTTAGGGCGCGATCCTATTAATTATCTTTATAACCTTTACGATTTTAAATATATTATATAGCGGTATTATAGTATCTTCGGGCTATAATAATAAGGGTAGTAAGGGTTTTAGGGCTAAGGATCGCGGGAAGAATTATTTTATTAGGATCTTTATTTTTTCTTTATAGTTTCTAGCCGGTAGCGGGTTATTATCGGTATAGGTTAGGGGTAGGATATAGCCGGCTAATAAGGGTTAATCGCTATAAAGTCTTATTTATCTCTTTATCCTTTAAAGGTCCTTTATTAAATAGGAGATTTCTTTTAGGTATTCTCTCTATACTTATTATTATACTTATTTTACGATTTAGGCTTATTTCGCTATTATTTCGCGCTAGTATTCTTAATAGATCGGGTTATATATTTTTAAGTAGGTCCTTTTAGCTTTTTTTGCCTTTCTTTTAGCTTTCTTAACTTTAAGTATTTATTACTTTAGCCTCTTATTAAAGCCGCTTTATTTCGCTTTAAGGGTTAATACTTTCGCTACCTTTATTAGCGCTTAAACTACCTAATCTATAAAGTTATTTATTTCGTTTTAATTATAAGGTATAAGCGGGGTAATATTAATATAGAAATAGCGCGCTACCTTTTCCTTTATAGCTTTCTTATCTAGGAGTCTTTAGATTAAGGGTAGGCCCTTTTAGCTTTAAGGGGTTAGAAGTATAATAGTCTCGATATAAACTCGCTATATTATATAATTAAAGCCTATAAGTTTTATTATTTCTTTATATTTAACCTTTAAGGTCCTATCTATTTAATAAAGATCGATTATATTACTTCTCTTATAGGGTTCCCTTATTCTTATTATTCCCGGAGGTATAAATAATATAAAGTAAAATCGGTTTATTAGCGCGAATAGTTTATTTATATTATAGGATATTTTCCTAAATTAATCCTAAAGGGGGTAATATATATTAAAATCGCTAATAAATATATACTACCTTTATTACGGTAATATAGTAATCTCTCGAATTAAATTATTTAGGTTATCTTTATTTATATTTAAGATATAAATCGATTAGATAGTTAATCCTATCTTTTAAAAAGTAATTAAGTATTAATCCTTACCTCCTTAAGGCTTTTATATCGTATTATTATACTACTTATAGATATATATCGCTATATACCCGCTAAAGTAGATTAGGATATAATCTCCTTTATTAAGGTAGGCCGGGGCTTATATTTTTTTATTTATCGCTAGTTTTTAGATTATAATTATATTAAGGGTAGGCCGGTATTAAAATATTATTTTAATTAATTTAAGGGTTTTTTATATATTTTAATAAAATATCTTAATTATTTAGAGTTATTAAAGTTTTAGGAAATTTATATTATTAGCGCCTTACTTATAGCTCGATCTTAAAGTATTATCGTATTAATTATAGATTAGCCTAAGGTTCTAGCTGCTTTTTTAAGGTTAATTAATCGTCCCGATATTTATACTTATTAATAGTATTTATTTAATAAAAAAGTAAACTTATTTACTATTTTATATATTAAGGTCGATATTAAGGGGTTCGCGTTATAGCTATATTATATTATTAATATAGGTTTAATTAGCTTTATTATAAATCTATATACTTTATATATATAAGCTTATCTAGCTTTTTCCTAAAAGGTACCTATTATCCTATAGGCCTAATCCTAAGCTATATATACTCCGCTATAAAAGATATACTTAATAAGTATTATATCCTATTCTATTTAATAAGGCGCGCTATCTATATATACCCCTTTAATATACTATTTATACTATGCTTTCGCTTTATAATATTTTATAATATATCTTATCTTAAAGTATCGGAAGTATTACTTTAGGTAAAAAGTTTTATTATATAGCTTAATATTAAAGATCTTTAAGTAAATAATAATATTATTATTATAAAGTCGGTTCGCTTCTATTATATTATCTATAATTAGAATAAGGGTCGACCTTATTACTCTTATATTTTACTTACCGTAAAGGGGTTTAGTATATATATATATTACCTCTACCTAATTCTCCTTTTTAATTTAGGTTATAGTCTCCGCTATAGTTAAAGGGATAGACTTTATAGGGACCCCTTTAATAATTAATATAAAGCCGCTATATATTATAGTTATATTCGGGCCGAAAGCGGGTATGGTTTTAATACGCACTTAACGTGCTATCTAAAAAGTAAAGTAAAGGAAGCTTGATTCCGCTATCTAGGTAGCTCGGCTAGCGGGGTCTATATACCCTAGTAGTCCGCTAACTAACTATAGCTAGCGCCTTCCTTAGCGGGCGTAAGTAGATCGCCCGCTAGTAGCTAGTAGCTCTACTAGTCGGCGCTAGCGGTTAGTTACCGCGATACGTCTTAACTCCCCCTAACTAAGTAAATAATACCGTCCCGGTATCCGCTTATACCTATCCTTAGCTTTAATTTTTATTAGCTTTAGTTTTTATTTTTAGCTTTAATTTTTTCGTTTTTAGCTCTAATTTCTATCCTTAGAACTCGCTTATCGCTTATATAAGTTTATCTATATTACTAATAGATATAAGGCTACTCGCAGCGTCGTTATCGTCGCTTATTATATTATCTTTATTATTAGCGTTACCCTCGCTAGTATCGTTATTATCGTTAGTTTTCTTATCGAAAATTAGCTTATCGCTATTTACCTATAACTAAGCGATCTCTTTATATCGAGCTTCGGCTTATATATCTTCGAGGTCTACCTATCTTACTATTACCTTATAGTAATTATACTTTTCGAAAATTACCTAATAATAATTCTCGAGGAGATTATCGCTTCTTAATATAACGATAAGATCTTCGATTATTTTACGGACTATCGTCTATTTCGCGCCGCTTACCGCGACTAATACCTACGCAGCCTATTCTATAAATACTTTATTATCCGAAAGTTCTAATATCTATTTCGTAGTATTTTATAACTCGTCTTATAAATTATCTTACTACTCGAGTTCCTATACCTTATTTTATAAGTATATAACTTACTAAGATTCGCTTATAAGTAGTATTCTAGCTATTTATAGTTATTATATAACCTCGTTATACTTCTATACGTTATCCTATACTTATTGCTTAAGGTTACTAACTATATTTATTATAGCTTACTTAACCTCTACTCCTATAGTATCGAGCCGGCTTACGATATCCCGTAAGTCTTTTTACCTTTATAGCTTAAGGTCTCGCTATTTATTTATCTATTTAGTTAATCGGTCGGCTTTCGAATCTTTCGTCTATAATATACTATCTACCTTTAAAGTTAAGTGCTTATATTATACGATTACTTTACGTATTATCCTATAAATTTTTTATATAGCGGGTAAGGGGTTTTTCTATAGCGTCTTATTTATCTCGGTAAAGTACCTTATAAAGAATTCGTCGGCTATTCGTAATACGCGCGAATCTATTAGTAATACCGTTCTTATATTAGGATCTTTAGTTACCTCCGTATATAGTAGTAAGTAATCGGAAATTTCTAGTAGGGGTAAGTCTATTAGTTTCGGAACTATAGGTAATAGTATTTATTAAATATATATTTCCGTCTTATTATATTAATACTTACTTAAGCTTATAAAAAGTTTAGACTTATTATAGTCGGTAGTTACTAGCTATCCTATAATTTACTTTTAAGTACTAGGTAGTAATACCGTTATTATTAGTATCGTTAACGCGTCCGTTAGTTATTAGAATAGATTTAATTCGTCGTTATTAGACGTCTATAATTTCTCGACTATAGGTCGTACTTTCGCTATCGCCTCGTCTTTAGTAATCTTCTCTAGTAGTAGATATTTAAATAGCTCCTTTAACGGGTCGTATTACTATTAATAGCCTTCTTTCTATCTAATAGACTTATAAATACTATCTTTAATCTAGGATTATAATATTATCCGGTTTAGCGATTATATTTTATACTTCTCTATATCGACGATTTCTATAGCGATATATTATTAGTAATATAACGTTATATCTCTTGCTTTCCTATTTTCCTTATTACGATAGTCCTTACGTAAAGATAGTAGTATTAGGACTATATCTCTCTACTTCTCCCGGAGATTTAATCGTATTACTTCTCTTTCTATTAGTATCTCCTATAAGTTATATTTGCTTAGCTATTATATTAAGTTTTCCGCGGCCTTTATATAGTATCGTTTTAGTTTTCTCTTTACGATTAAATACCGCTTACGCTAGTTATAATAGCGTTTTATTACTTCTATATAGTTTTCTTCGAATTCCGTTAAGGTATATAAGTATTTTATATCCGGTATCCTTAATATATTTAATACGTTTTAATTCGTCTTATTAATTATATTGCTAGTTACGCTCTCGAAGTCGCTTACCTTACTACTATACTATAGGTACGGTTTACTATATATTAATCTCTTATCGTTAGAGTCGCTTATAGACTAATTGCTCTTAGAGTCTTCTACTTCGATTACTAGTTATTTTAGCTATCTTATTCCGCTTATTACCGCTATATTTTTTACGGATACGCCTATATCTTATTCGGCTTTCCTTATCGCGTTAATATATTAGCTTCTTAAGCTATAGACCTATCTATCCTAAGCGTTTATATCCGTTAAATTAATTATTATTTATATATATTCTAGTAATCCTTCGAGCGAGCGTATTATATTTTCTCTTTTACTTCCGGCTATAAAACTACTTATTAGTATTAGGTAAGCGGCTATAAAGTAGATTAGATATCTCTCCTTTTATCTCGGGTAGAGCTCGAAGTAATCGATCGCTAGTAGGCCTTTTTCTATAATCCTTAATTAACTTACTAATTCTATAAGGGTATTTATATCGGTACCGACTTATCTAACTAGCTTAACTACCGCGATTATAACTACCTATAGTACTATAATTATATAGTCGATATTATATACCTTAAAAAGTATTTTTACTTCTCTTATAATATTAACTATATTTTACGCTTTAGTTTATTTTCCGATCGTTCGTACTTATACTACTCCTATAGAGAGAGTCTTATATAATACTACCGTAGCCGTTATAGGGAATTTATCCGCTAGCCGATTAAAGAGTCCTATCGCGGTATTAACTACTATTTTCGCTACCTATACTTATTATTCTAATATTATCGAATTCTACCGATTATCGAATATAGCTAGCTAATCGCGCTTAATATCGATAACTATTCGCCTTAAGTTCGTAAGTAAAGTATATACTTCTTTCGGTATACTAGTAATAATATCGTATTTATCGTTACGCGCGTCGATTACCTTATCGTATATAATCTGCTTTCCTTTCGGCTTAATGCCCTCTTTAATTGCCTTCGAGACTAATAAGCCTTCTAGCTTTAGTTCGGCTCTTTTTCTTTTCTTCGCCTATACTTAACGGCTTAAGCTCTCGCCGTTATTAGCTATAATAACCGCTTTAATAGATATATATATACTATTTATAAATTTATTCTTATAATAGAACGTAAGGGAGTTATAGATATGAGGTACGAAGGTATAGATATAAGGGAGTTATAGATACGAGGTGCGAAGGTATAATAGTATATAGGAATAAGGGTTAAGAAGGAAAGAAATTTACGGGTAGAAGAAGATAGAAGATAGAAGAAGATAGAAGATAGAAGAAGGAAATTAGGGTAAGCGTAGAGTAATTTAGAATAATAGGTTAATAATAGAAAAATTATAGTTAAATATCGTCTTTACTAATAGTTAAATACTATTTCTACTAGTAGTTAAATACTATTTCTACTAGTAGTTAAATATATATTTATAATCTATCTCTAGAGCTTCCTTATAGGAAGCTCGATACGGATATTAGTTTTTAGTATTTCTTTTACCTCCTCCGATCGCGTTAGTATAATGCCCTTAAGTTACGAGGTTAGATTCTTAAGTTCGAATTTCTTTACTAAGTCGCTAGCTATCTAAATAAGCTCTTATCGCTTACGCTACTCGTTATACTAATACCCGAAGCCTTTCTATTTAACTAGGTATTTAACCTTAGGGTATTTCCCTTTCTTAATTACTCTTTACTTACTTAGGCTTTCGATTTCCTAACTAGCGCCTTTATTATCCGTCTCGACTACTATCGGTTATAGTTCTTCTCTACCCTATAGGTCGCTCCCTAATAGTACCGGTATTAGGTAAATAACTAAAATTATATTATATATCTTCTAATACTCTAGTAAGTCGAGTTTATATATAAGCGGTCCGATCTTCTTAAGTACCTTAAAGGGGCTTATCCGTTATTAAGACTACTTATAAGGTAGTTTCCCTAATAGGTTATACCCTTTATATAATCGTAAATATACTTAATCGCTTAGCTTAAATTCGATATTCCTATACTTCGAATCGTATTATAATTTCGCTTATATAGATACTACGTCTATAAGGTACTTAGCCTCTTTATTATATAGCTAATATAGCGTATCTAATACGTCTTAATTAAAACGGCATTATTATTTTATATCGATTATAAGTAGGTCCTTAATCGCTATTAGTTTAAAACCTAATAATAATTCGTTTAGTAAACGACCGATTTTAGCGCTTAGCGAGTTATTTAGCGAGAATTATAGCGCTAGAATAACTTTAAGCTATAATACGTTAGATATTACTATATAGAATCGTAATACTATTTCTACCGTCTAGTTTATCCGCTCTAATAACCTATTAGTCTATAGGTAAAATATTATACTTATAGCTAGCTTCGTATTAACTATTTCGAATATCGCCGATTAGAAGTCGCTAGTAAATTTCCTATCCCGATCGCTAATTATTACCTTTAGTAGTCTCTAATCGTAGAGTAGTAATAATTATAGGAATACTATAGCCTATTACCTTACCGTATACTTCTTATATCCTAGGATAAGGAATACTTTTCTTAACTATTTATAAGTATAAGTTAATAGCGCGTTAAACGGTAAGTATATATCTTATATCCTCTAAAACGATTATAATATCTCTTCGGGCAATCCTACGATAAAATCGATTACTATAATATAATATAGCTAGGTTAGTAAGTAAATTAGTTATAGCTCGCCTAGCGGCTATTACCTATCGGTACGGTTCTCGATATATATCTTATACTTCTTAATCTAGTTCGTAATTGCTTTACTTATCTTATAGAAACTAAATCCTATTAATATTTCCGCTATTTTTCGAACTCCTATATAAAAATTATCGTTATGCGCTATCTATAGTAAGTTTAGTATATAAGTTTATAGGATATATAATTTTCGAATATCGCCTAATTCGACTTAATAGAGTAATTAGTCTTCTAGTATAAATAGTATTTTAAATTATATAGTCCTTTTCTTATTATAATCGATAGTATCTTTACGGCTCTACCGCTTATATACTTCTAATATATCGATAATCTTCTATAGTCGTAGCTCGTAAATATAGCCCTCGATAAATCTCTTTTTTAGGTCCTTAGCTATTATAACCTCCGTCTACGTAATATATACTACCTTATCGTTCCCGATTTCGTCTAATTCGTTTAACTCTAAGGTTAATTTATTTATTTTCTTCGCGCTATCCTTATCTATCGTCGGTAGGCGTAATAGCGCGTTTAGTACTAAATTCGTTATCCTAGGGATATAATATACCTATAAGTTAAACTAGCTTAAATATATTAATCCTTATATTAATTATTAATTCGCTTTTACTATATCCGCTATTTTTATATTAATTTATTCGACGATTCCCTTTATTACCGCGTAATCTATTAGGACTTATATTAATACCTTCGACGATTATAGTATTATTCTTAGCTTACGGTAAGACTAAACTAAATAAGCAAATTCTAATTCTATTAGCTAATATCTCTTTTCCGCTAATATTAGTATACGACTTAAGAATATTACCGGCTATATTTTATTTACTAATAGTAGTTTACCGTTCTATTAGTCGCTATCTAAATAAAAGACGAATAAGCCTATACCTTTATTACTTACGTCTAGTTTAAAGAAAAGGGGTCGATTCGGGTTATAGTAATAAAGTATTATCTCGTTTATTAAGTACTCTTATATTATCCGAAATACCGCTAATTCTTCTTTTATTAGCTCGAACTTTAATTAACTTATTTTTATTATATATATATTCTTTATCGCTTTCGTCGCTAGGTTAGTCGTTTCCTTTAATTTTACTAATAACTCCTTTTTACGCTATTCTAATAGTATTATCTTTATTTAGAATTAATAAACGAATCTTCTTAAGAACGTTACTATACCGATATAATTTTCGAGTACTATTAAGGTTATAGGCATCTTAATTTTCGAAAGTCCCGCTATTCGATCGGTTATCGTATTTAATCCTAAAGCGTTAACTCGAAATCCTAGTAATTTAATAGATAGGTAATAATAAAACGATTTCGCTAGGGTAAATACTAATTATAGCTTTTAAAATAAGCTAAAAATCGATCGTAAGTAATTTAAATATTCCTTAAATATATCGCTAAATACTACTACGTCGTCGATATATATTCTCGCGAATTCTCGAAATATATATAGTCTTTAGTCTATAAACCTTTATATATAGGAAGGGCTATTACGAAATCCTATTAGTACTATATACGATATTTCTAAGCCCCTAGGGCTTATAAGGACTATTCTATCCTTATATTCTTCTCGTACTAATAGCTAGTAAAAAAATCTAGAGGCGTTAAATACCGAGATAAATTGCTTACTACGTAAGCGTTAGATAATATCTTCTTATAACGGTATTAAGTATATATCCGGAATAATAATCTTATTTAATAGTCGTAAGTCTATTACTATTCGCCCTTTTCTCTTACTATTAACTATATATTAGGTAACGAAAATTAAGTATCCGAATAGTATTAGTTATTTTATCTAACTTATTTTGCCTTATATATATAATAGATTAAGTATCGAGTCGATAACCTCGCGGTCCTTTAGTCCTATTAGGTATAGCCGTATATATATCTTCTAATATTGCTATCTATCGATTAAATTAATCCTTATTTTATTTTCTTTAGCTATCAGAATAATACCCCTATTACGCTATACGTTAAACGATTCGAGTAGGGATTTTATCTTATTTACTTATATTAGGTCGCTTATATATATATAAATACTATCTTTCGTTATAATCTCGTTAGCTTCCTTAAGTCGTTACGCTTATCCTTTCTTATAATCGTCTTAGAAATATAGCTTACCGTCTTATCTATTCTCTATAGCTAGAAGATTATATACTTCTTTAGTTATATCGAAAATCCCCTTATCGTCCGTAATCGTAAGGTAGGCTATAACTACCTTAGATTTTTCTTTTACCGGTACTAAAACTCCGTCTTTATTAAAGTCTTTAATAACTCTAAGCCTTTACTTACGCTAGAATTATATAGGTTAGTCTATATCGTTTACTACTATAACCTATCCGTAATTACTTCTAAACCCTTTTATATCTAAGGTATATACCTAATCGTAAATACTTAGGATTATACTTTTAAAATAAAATATATACTTACTAAAATATAGGTTATATTACTAAACTATAGAGAATTTAATAGGTATACGATCTATCGAATATATTAGTATTTCGGTTATATAAGATATTAATACTACCTTAAATATCTTTTTTAGTTTTACTATTAACTTAAAAGGAATTAATATCGAGTAGCTACCTATGATTTTTAATTATCTTATCGCTAATAATATATCGATACTAAAGGCGTTAAGGAATTTCGTTCCTAGTAAGATATTTAGTTTTAAATAGTCGATAACCTAAGCGTCGATCGCTATATACGATATTACTTATTATCCTCGAAGCTACCCGGGTATATAAAAATTAAATCGCGCTCTCTCCGAGATTTCTATTAATCCGGCTACTCTATTTATTATTGTTTTTTCTTTTACCTAATAGAATTCGATATTTAAGGAGTATATCTCGAGCTATTTCTTATCTATTAGTATATCTAAGTATCCTATATCGATTACGCCGTTTATAATTAAACCTCGTAAGTCGAATTATAACTAGATCTTTATATAGCTATAGCATCCTATTAGCGCTTTTAGATATTTTCTTACCTTAATAATTTAATTTAGCTTAATTATATAATATACCTTAATCGTATAGTCTATATCTTCTTTTATTAATAGCAATCCTATCTATTCCTATATTTCTATATCGTTTTTATTTAATCGATTATCGTTACTTAAGTCGGAAGATTCTATATCGCTTATAATTTTATACTCGTCGTCCGTATTAGCTTTACTATCGGTATCGGGTTTATTTTAAAGACCGGACCCGCTATAAATCTTACTTTCTTTTATAGTTCTATAAGTATTACTATAAATATATCGTAGTAGCTATAACCTATTTTCGTACTTACGTTTATATTTTATATATATCGTCCGTAAGTCGATATTATATATTAGCCTATATCTTATTAGTTATAATCCGCGCTTAAATAGTAATACGTAATTTAGACGCTTATCCTCGTCTTAATTACTTTTAGCCTTATTTACGTTAATAGGGGTAGTAGTAGATAAGCAATAAGAAGATATAGTTTAATTCTTATTATCTAAGATATAAAGCGCGTTATTATCTTCCTCGTTAAATTCCTCCGTTAAGTAATATCCTTCTTTAAGTAATTATTTTTCGATTTCCTCGCGGCGATTATCGGTTTAGTCGATATAGATATATTCTTCGTCGGGGACTTATTAAAGCGCTATTCCCTCTCGTCTTAGGACCTATCGCCTAAAACGTCTTACTATCGGCTATCGTCGCTAGTATTAGCCTCCTCTTTAGAATTATCCGCTACCGCCGCGGCCTCGCTATCCGTTTCCGCCGCGCTAGGATATCTACTAACGATTAGTATTACGCTAGCCTCGCTACCCGCAATTACGGGTATTATATTAGTTAGGGTAGTTCTAGTTATTCTAGTTATATTAGTTATTATAATTATTTTAGTTATTATACTAATTATTATTTCGGTTAGGGTTCTACTATCTATTACTATCGTTTTGCCCGCGCTAGCCGCCCTAATAGCCTTTATCCTTATTAGAATTATTAAAGGAGATTATAGAATTATGCCTATCGTCGTAAGTATAATTCGCTATAATCTACTTACGATCCGTATTTCGTCGGAACGGATTGTATAATAAGTCGCTATTAAAAGAGGTTAGGTTTATTAATATAATATATCTTACTTTTTATTTTTCGTCTAGATAAGTAAGGTACTTATATATTATAATAGTCGTATTTAGTTTAACGATATACTATCGTATCGTCGCGTTAATATATATATAGATCTAAGCAACTTATTAGTTAGGTTTCTTAAACCTAGCTGCCTTTACTACGCGTACTAGCTCCGTCGCCTATTGCTTAATATCCTTACCTATATAATAGTCTATATCTATATATTTTATATCGTTAAGTCGTGCCGATATAATTACTATATTAGGTCGAAAGCGCTTATATAGTGCTTCGATTTAAGCGCTAAGCGATTATTTAATTTCGCGTTTTTTATTATTTAATAAGATACTTATATACTACGCTAGTATTTCGCCTTTAAGTAGTTAGTTAAGACTTATATAGATAATATATATTCGCTCTATATTAGTAGTATTATCTCGAATACTTTCGGTAAATAAGTCGACGTTTCTCTAATAAATATCTAAGCCTATAGTAGTAGAGTTACTTTCGCCGGCTAAATCTAGCTAGAAATAACCGATCTTAGATAACTTCTAGCTATCGCGATTATTCTAAAAAAAATTTGCTAGTACTATAGATATCTACTCTTATTATAGCTATTTTAGTCTATTTAAAATTCGCTATAGTTATTCGCGCGTTAGTTAGTTATAATTTATTATAAGTCGGAATTATTCGTCCGTTATCGTCTATTAAGTAATTTACGGGATTTACTATTATAGTTACTACTATTACTATAATTAACCGCTATTACTATTAGTATTACTTACGGGCTCTCCTTATTCGGGCATTTTAGTAATAACTAGCTAGGTCGGTACCTCTCGATATCTAGTTAATTAGAGTCTTATAATTAAGTACTACTATAATGCCTATACGCTTGCTTATATACTTGCCTATATACTTAGCCGTTTCCGTATAGCCTATAGGCTATTACTCCTACTTTAAGGCAATAGATACTAAATTGCTATATTTAGTAGGATATAGTTAATATAATAAGGGTTATATAAAAATTCGTTCTTACCTCCTTCTTATTATTAAGGAGATAGTTAGGGCGGCTAAGTAGGGTAGGTACTAGCCTTATATAGTAATTTAAGGCTCGCGCCTTCTCTAAGCGCTTATATTTACGCTTCTCGACCCGTTTATTACCCTAATTATTTAAATATAGGATCGAGGAAGGAAGTATATATACGCCCGAACGTATCGAGTAGTTTACTACCTAATCGTAAAGGATTAAAGTTAATAGGAATAAGGTTAACCGTTCTCGCCTTTATTTATCTAATCCGCGAGGGTGCCTTTAGTTCTAATCGTATCGTAGCGATAGGTTCCTATTACGGTATAATCGGCTCCTATTACGGGAAGGTTTCGTAAGTAAGAAGAAGTATTATCGCCTCCGCGTAAGTATCCGGTTATATAGAAGCGTTATAATCTTACCTCTAGTATCTAAGTACGGCGAGAAAGCTTCGCTTACTATTAAGCTATTCGATAGGGAGTTAATAAGCTTACTTTAGGTATATTAATAATAGCCGTAGACTAATATCGATATCCTCGTTAGTAAGTTCTTTTACTAAGGGGTATACTAACTACTTAAGATAGATAAATTAACTAGCGAGGATATTTACTTTCTCTATTAACTAATAGAGATTACTTATAGGTAGACTAGCTCGTATTAGGCTTATATAAGGTCTCTTAGATTGCTAGTATTTACGGTAATCTCCGCTATATCGGGTATTACGGTAGAATTACTACTAGTTAATATATACTTAACGTACTATCTAAAAAGTAAAGTAAAAGAAGCTTAATTCCGCTATTTAGGTAGCTCGGCTAGCGGGGTCTATATACCCTAGTAGTCTACTAACTAACTATAGCTAGCGCTTTCCTTAGCGGGCGTAAGTAGATTGCCCGCTAGTAGCTAGTAGCTCCGCTAGTCGGCGCTAGCGGTTGGTCACCGCGATGCGTCTTAGGTTTATTATATATTTATTTTAAATTTCTTTATATTCCCTTTAAAAGTTATTATAATATTTCTACTTTAGAAAGTATAGGCCGCTACCGCCTTAATATTATTAAATATTTAGTTAATTATTATTACGACCTCTTCTATATTTCTTACTTTTAGCTTATCTATAATCCCTTTTCTCTAGACTATAACCTATCTCTTAAGCCGTATAGGTATTAGCTTCTCCTTACTTACGCTATAATAGCGGCCTTATTAGCTTAAGGGGTCTCCTCCTATTATAACCTCCGCTTATATTCTTAGGCGTTAGTTACCTAATCCGGTTTCTAATTCTTATAATACTTCCCTAATAGTTTTCTTTAGTTCCTTTTTTATTATAATAATTATAAAGCGCTTTTAAGTTACTTCCTCTCTATAGATATTTTTAATAAGTCTCTAAATAATCCCTTAGATATCTTAAAGGACTTCTTATAGTATTAAGCTAGCGATAATTTTATAAGATTCGCTTTTATAATCGAATTCGCTTTATTCTTATATTATTATCGCCTTACTATTAGTTTATAGTTATAAGGTATAATTAAATTCTTTTTAGCCTATATTTAGGTAGTATATACTTTAGTTTAGCCTTTTTCTTCCTTTATTAATTACTATTAATATGCCTATATTAGTATCGTCGTCCTACCCTTAATACGCTATTATACTATAAGTAATTTAACCTTTTTAATTCGATTCCTCATATTAATAATAATTTTAGGTATATAGCGCGGTCTTAGGGCGACTATAAAGCTCCCTAAAGCTATATAAGGTAAAAGAAATAAGAAATAAAAAGGAGAGGGCGCTATAATTAAATAGAATCTAAAAGAGAGGATAAAAAAGAAGGAAGAAAAGAAAGCTAATAGGAGTATTACCTAAGGGCCTTAAGAGCTATAATTTATAGCGCGTTATAAATATCTATTAATATAGCTTTATTTAATTTTTTATTTTCTAAATATAAATATATACTCTTTTATATATTTATTTAGCTATTTCTTTTCTTTTTCCTTTATTATTATTTAATTTTTCTTACTCTTTAGTTATTTTATTTCCTTAAGCTATTCTACCTTTTTAGCTTCTTACTTCTATTAGCTATTATAGCTTAAGTTTAATAATTATATATAGCGAGTTTATTTTTCTTTCTTATAAAGACCTTCTAAATATTAAGGTAATTATTAAAACCCTTATTAATATTAAGGAGATAAAGGCTTTTATTATTCTCTTTTAGAATAATTATACCTCTCTTAACCTATTTCCGCTCTTACCTATTTTTACTTTTATAAAATTTTTACCTATTTTTTTTATTATTTCTTTATTAATTAAATACTTTTTTTAAGATTTATATTTATTTAATTATTTATTAGCTTAATAAACGAAATATTAATTATTATAGTTTTTTAATTTATACCGAAATCGAGTTTCGCTAGGAGTTTTATAAAAAGGTATATTTAAATATTAAGACTAAAGCCTATTTATTAGGCTATAACCCTTTTAATATCTTTATTTATTAACGCTTAGGTCTAATAGATTATTCGGCCTATTTAAAGTATTATTAAAGCTTTTATCCTTAAATTACTTATATCCCCTTAAAGTATATTTATCCTAAAAGCAATTTATTTAGCTATCTTAAAGGTAATTATCCTAAATAAGCTAAAGCCCTTTTAATTATAATATTTAATAAGATTAACCCTTATTTCTATTAAAGATATATTATTACTTTTTTATTAATAGTAACTTTAGCTAGGGAATATATCTTTATTCTTTTTTATTAATATATATTATTAGATAGCGCTATAAATAGCTTTTATATTAATTATATTTAGAATTCGAATTAAATACTTACCTATAAATAGTAATATTTCTTTAGATACTATCTAATAAAAAAAGATAATAACTATTTAATAAACCCTTTTCTTAATTATAATAAAAAATCGGGTAATATATATAAAATAGGCTTAAATAATTAAAATAGGTTAGGCTTAAGCTATAATAATTAGGCTATTAATCTTAAATTTATAATACCTTCGAATTATCTTAGGATCCCTAATAGGTAGGATTTTTATAATCCTTATTTTTTAAGGTAGTCTATTACTTTAAAGGTACCTAAATCTCCTTTAAAGAAGTAAAAAAAGTAATAGGGTTATATTTAGGCAACCGAAGGCTATAAGGTTCTAACGATATAAAATCCTTTTAATTATAATAAGCTAAGCGTTTTACTTTAAAGGCTTTCTATTTCTAGGAGTTTTAAGGGTTTTTCTTAAGTTACTTAATACTTATAGGTCTCTTTTTATAATAATTATATCTTTTTAACTACTAATATTACTACTTAAAGTCCTCTTTTAGCTACCTATTCCCTTTATATTCCTATCTATAATCTTTCTTAATTTCTAGCTTATTAGCCTAAAAAGGCCTTTTTACTTCTATCTTTTTAGCTACCTTTAAAAGCAAGATAGTAATAGCGGTTTATCCGGTTCCTAAAATAAACGGCCTTAAATATTATCTATTATTAATAATAGTAATCTAAGCCTATTATAAGACCTCTTTAATCTCCTTTTTATTAAGTATTACTATATACCTTTATACTATAAGTAATAGTAATTACCTTAGCTATTAATATTAAGGCTTTTATATTTATATCTAAAAGGTATAATAATATAAGCTTTTAATAGGTCTAGGAGCTTCTATTATAGGAGAAATAGATCTCCTAAAAGAAAGGAAGGTCTTATAATATATTATATTTTATTATATTATATTTTTTATATTTTCGTAGAAAATTTTAAGGGCTTTATAGGCCGGATATATTAAATTATCCGATTTAATCGATTAATTAGATATTTTAATTCGATTAATTATCCTAATAGTTCGTTTTAATAGATTTTAAAGGGGGGTTATTTTACTAAAGCTATTTTTATTATTATAGCTCTTTACTCTTTAGACCGTAAAAAGGGGCTAAAGGTTCCCTTTTTAGGCTTAAAGCCGCGCCTTAGACCCTAATATATTAATTAAAAACGGGTTATAAAGCGGGCGCGTAAAAAAGCTCTTACTAATATTATTATATAAATTAGCTAAATATAGCTAGCTAGCTATTATTTTAGAAAAGGTATTAAGATAGTTAGGCCTTTAATCTAAAGTATTTTATTTAAAAGGTAGGCCTTTATTTTAGCGTAATTAAAAGCCTTCCTTAATTATAAAAGGTTTATTTATACCTTTAGATTAAAAGCCCTTTTATTTAAGGTTATAATTTATAGTTATAAGTAGTAGTATTTATTACGAAATAGACCTCTTAAGCTAGAAGGTCGGTCGAAAAGGGAGTTATCAATCTTATTAATCGAGCTTATTAATCCAGCCGGCCGACCGGCGTCTTACTAATTAGGGTCTTACTAATCGGGGTCTTACTAATCGGAATAGTTAATCTTATAAATTCTCCTATTTCTATAATATATTAACTATTACTATAGGCGGCTAAAGGCCTACCTATTAATAACTCGGCTTATAGATAAGAGAAATAGGCTCCCTAACTATAGCCGGATATTAAGTAACCTATATAATATAAGCTCCTTACTTAAAAAGTAATATATTTATAGGTATAGGCTATTTTATAGCCCCTTAAAGTAGCTAAATAAATAAAAGATCTAATAGTACTTTTAGCTTAGCTTAGCGTTTATATTTTAGCTCCTTAGCTTTTATTTAGGTTAATTAAATAGAATCTTCTTTAGCGATAGACTTATAGCTATCCTTAGCCTTATTATTTATTCCGGGAACCTAAATCTTAAAGTTAATACCCTTTAGGTCTATTATATCCTTAGCGGGCTTTTTATTCTTTATTCTTACCTTTCTAGCCCTTATTATAATATAATTAAATAGTTCTTTATATTTATTATTATTCTCTTTTTCTTTTAATATAATTTCTTCCTTAATTTAATCTTTATTTTATTAAATTATAGCTTACTATACCTTAATTATATCTATTTCTAACTATAGATCCGTTTTACTTAAGGTCTAAAGGCCTATATTATCCTTATAGAAGGCCTTAAATATATCTCTATATATTATTCTTTTAAATATTACTCTATTTAATATCTCTAGCCGGTATATTTTTATATATTCTATTTAAAAGATAATATAGAATAATCCTACCTATTAAGGTTAATATTTAGCTATCCTCGATAGGTTACCTACTATAATAGACTAGCCTTAATATATCTATATATAAGCGTCTAACTAAAGATCTATAAACTTAAGGAGGGAGGTAGTATAGCTCCGCCTTACTACCGGTATAGCTATTTATAGGGCCTAATCGGTATATTTATATAATCCGTAATGCCCTAGACCTAAGTATAGCTCGAGTCTATAATATACCCCGCCGGCCTTAATCTAGGGGCCGCCTAAAGCGTATTAGCTATTAGCCGTATCCGGTATACCCCTAGTCGGCCTACTAACCGGGAGTATAATAATACCCCGCCGGCTACTACCTAAATATATACCGCCTATTCCCTAAAGGTATACCGGGCCTTATAGGGCCCGGTCCGCTACTATAAAATTTTCTCTTTCCTCTTTTTTATAATACGGCGCGCTTAGTAATTTTTTCTTTCTCCTTTATACTATCGACCTCTCGCGCCCGCGCTATCTCCTATTCGTATCTAAATAAGAATTTAAAAAAAAGAAAAAGTCTACCGCCCTATCCTTTCTCTTAAGATATCTATTATCCTTCCTTAAACGCCTAATAACGCTATATCCCCTAACCTAATACCGCTTAAGCCCTAATACGCTATAAGCTCTTATATCGTCGAGGGCGATAGTAATAATAATAAATTTACCGGCCCGAAAGAGGTCTAATATTACTATACTCTATATTTAAAAGACCTAATCGAGAAGGGCGCTATAAAATATAAATATACCGGACGCGGTCCGGCGTATAACGCTTATCGTATAAGTAAAAAAAGGTACTCCTAGGAAAAATACTTTTTCGCCGCTAACCCGTATATCTATTACTAGATTCGCGATATAAAGAGAATAATATATATTAATCGCGCCGTTAAATATCTAGCCCGGGCCTACTTAATAGGTATCTTTATATATCGCGCCGTCCTATATATATAGTATCGCGCTACTAATAAGCGTCTTATCGCTATAATAAAGGCTATATGCGTCTAGCCGCGCTTAGTTTAATCTACCTTTACCCCCGCCCTAAAGCCCTTACCCTCGCCCGCTAGAGCCGCCTTATCCTTAGTTGCCTATCCGGGTAATACCTTTATCCTTACCGGCTAATAGATAGTAATAGCTACGCCTACCCGTAGTAATAGCGGCCTAATAAGCCGTTCTACGCTAGCCTAAAGCGCTATATAGTAATAGCTTAATATATTAGTAGTCGGCCTATAGGGTTTCGCGACCCGCTATAAATAAGCCCTTTAATAATAGGAGGCTAACTAGCGCGAGATTCTAGCGCGTATAAATAATAATCGTAATAAACGTTATAATTTTAATAAGGCTATAGTAAGCGCGTTATCGCGTATTAGCGCCGCGGTTACGCTACCTAACCTAAACCCGGTTAGCCGTAACTTATTTAATAGTAGGAATAGAAATAAGGGAAATAGGGGGAATAAAGGGAATAACGGGCTTTAAGCGGCTCTAGGGTATATCTAGAGCGCGCGCCGCCTAAGGGTTATCTTTTTATCTATTAGTAGCTTAAGGGAGGCCCCTATAGAATTAATATTTTATAGCCTTAGGCCTATTATATATCGAAATATTTCCCTATTATTACTTAAAATATATAACTACCTCTATATCGAGTAGTAATTCGAGCGGCTCTTAGGTTAGAATTATAAAACCTTTCTATTTAATTAAAACGTTATAGCGCTTACCGCGATTATATATATTTTTAGTAATAAGGATATCCTTTACTTTATACTTATTAAGGCTAGGCTTACTATCGCTAATTTATAGCTATAGCTCCGGCCTAATATCGGCTAGGGCTTAGCTAGGTAATATATTATCCGCCGCGCGCTTAACCTAATCGATATAAAATATCGTATAGATACCGCGGGGAGTATCTAGCGTAATATTTAGCGGGTTTAATATTATAGTTACTCGAAACTTTACTATAAGGTTATTTAGTTTCTAATAAGGGCGGTTTATCTTTATATTCTTTATATCTAGCTATATATAGTCGCCTACTTAAAAACGCTTAGCTAGGCGCTAGGATATATTAATCGCGTTTTATTACTTTTATTAGTATTAAGCGATAGCGGATTATATAATCTTTATTCCTTCGTAAAGACGTTATATAAACGCTATAGCCCTACCCTTTAGCGTTATATATAACGGGGCGGGGTTAAAGGGGCGTTATATAAGCTTAAGGTCGAACTTATATAATACCTTATTTAGGCTTAAACCGGTAATTAAAAAGTTATAGTTATTTAATACTAATTAATACGCTAGGAGGTACTCTACCTAATCGAACTATAAAAAGGAAACTATTATATATAATACCGCTTATACTTCTTAGTTTATATATTCTATCCCGCTATCTATCTATAGGTAGTAGGCCGTTAAGAATAGCTACTTAACGCTTATTAGTTTATAGAGTATAAACTAGAAATACCTAACCTAATTTAACCCTCGGTTAGAGATAAGGCTATTAAAGAACCTATAGAACCGCTACTAATAGTACTTAAAGCGTTCTATATATACCTTAGCGTCTATTAAGGATATAGCTTCTAACTAAATATACTTTAAGAGTCTATCTATAATAACTATAAAGTAATATAGGTTATCTAGACTTTCTATTAGGAGGTCGGTTATAAAGTCTATAGAGATTATATTCTAAAACCTATCCGCGATTAGGAGGGGGTATAAAAGACCTTATTTACGCTAGCGGTTAATATATATACCGTAGTAATAGTAGTTATATATAAATCTCGCTATATCTCCCGATATACCTTCCTAATAGAAGTTATATTATAGGAGCTTAAATATTATATTCTTACCTAAATAACCTACTATCGGTAAATCGTATATATATTAGATTAGGACCGTAATAAAGGGCTTCTATTTTAGTACCTATAGGCGGCCGTAATATTATAGCGCGCTATACGCTAAGAGGGCGTAATCGGCTATTTATTCCCTTATTTCCGCTTCCGGTAGGAATTTTCGCGTAGATACCTATATAGCCTAGAGCTTTACTGTATAGGACTTATTATTTTATAGCGCTATCTCCTATAGGGTTTAGAAGTACGTATTATAGAATTAGCCGGGGCCTAAGTAAGCTAATAAATTACTAAGGGTTTTATAAGGGCGTAGCGGGGCCGGAGGGGTAAGGACCTTAAGCGCGCTAATAGATACCGGTATTATAACTACCCCTAAGCGGGGGTCTCTATCTTTATAGTCCTAATCGCGCTATAAAAGCGCGTTTAGGCGCCCTACCTAAATCCCGGGATAGTAGCGTAAATAGTAATTAAATAGAGCTAATATCTTAGCCTAATATACCTATCTCTCTAATATTTCCCTTAGCGATATAAAGTACTTTAAGGCCTTATAATCGGTAAGAATTATAAATAGGTTTATAATACTTTATAGCTCTATAGATTAGGCTCGAAAGTAAGATATAACTATAAGTAGTTCCTTATTATAGATTATATAGTTACGCTCTATAGGCTTTAATTTCTATAAGTAGTATATAATAAGGTAAAGTATACTATCCTTATCCTTTTATAATAGGTAACCCCTAATTACCTCGCTAGAGCTATCTATCTTTATAACCGTCTCCTATTTAGGGTCCTATTACGCTAGGATAGGGTAAAATATAAATACGGTCTTTAAGGAGTCGAAAGCGCTTTAATAAGCTATAGTCTAATAGAAGGGTATACTTTTACCTATTAAGGCGACTAAAAGCGCCGCTATATTAAAAAAGTAGGGAATAAAGTCGCGGTAGAAGTTCGCGAACCCTAAGAAACTATAGACTCCTTTTATATATATAGGAGCCTCTTACTCCCGAATAGCCTAAACCTTAATTAGGTCTAATCGTATTTCTTAACCGATATAGATAATAAACCTAAGGTATTTAACCTCCTTTATAGTAAAGTCGTACTTTTAGATATCTAAATTTAGGCCCGCTTAATATAGCCTTTCTAAGATTATTTAAACTCTCGACTAATAGTCTTTACGGGAGCCGCCCGAATAGATAAGGATATCGTCTAAGTATACTATTATAAAGTCGCTTAAGGAGTCGCTTAGCGCGTTATTAATATAATATTAGAAAGTCGCTAGCGCCCTAGTTAGGCTAAACGGGTAGATAAGGTACTTAAAGAGCCTAAAACGTATATAGAACGCTATAAAATATTCCTATCCCTCTATAACGTAAAGCCTATAAAAGGCTATATAAATATTTAGTTTAATAAACTATTTAGTATTAGCTAGGCTCTATAAGGTTTCTTTAATTAATAGTAGCGGGTAATAGTCTTATTTTATTACCTTATTTAAGGCCCGGTAGTCGATATAGAATCTCTAACCCCCTCCCGGCTTCTTAACTAATAGGATTAATACTATAGCCGACGATAAGCTCGCCTAGATCTACCCCTTATCTATTAAATCGGTTATTTACTTCCGAACTTCTAGGAGTTAGTCCTTCGGTATACTATATAATAGTCCTTAAAGAAGGTCCGGGTCGGAGCTATCCGGGTTCTTTCGTAAGCGAATATAATAGTTATTACTCCCTTAATATAGTAATAAAGCGTTAGCGCGCTCTTTATCGAAAAGGTCGCTAAATTACTTTACCTTAAAGGGAAGAACCTTTTTATCCTAAAGGGACTTAAGAGTTTCTAAGCGAAAGATACTAGTTATATTATATAGACTTATTATTAGGAAGTAATAACCTATACGCGATTTAATTTCGCGCTATATAAGCGCTATAAATATCGAGCCTAATACTACGACCGTTAGGTATAATACCTATTACCTCTTTATAGTATAGATAACGAGATCTTAGGCTAAATAGATAACTAGCTCCCTCTATCTTATATATAGAGAGATATTATATCTAGCTATCTATAGGACCCTAAGGATTAGGTCCCTTATTAGCCTAGGGATTATATATACTACGATAAGTAATTCCTATCTATCGATATCGGCTATAAATTAGACGATATTATTAATAAATAAGGTTACCTTAAACCTCTCTATCCTATTATATCGAATATTTACTATAGTATATACCTTCCTATAAGTAAAGAGTAGAATATATATAAGTTAGTAACGTTATATAAAAGATTTGCTTACTACGGTATAGTAGTTATAACCGCTATCCGCCTATACGTTAATAAATTAAATAGAATTAACTAATATTAAGATAAGGAATAGGTTTATATCTATATTCCCGATAATATCCTAAAAGTATACTATTAACTCCTTCTTAATCTACCTATCGTACCGCTTCGCCTTTAATATAAAACTTATTATAAGGGCGATATATTTCCCTAGCCGCTTATAGGCTCCCTTTATTCCGCTATATCTAATAACTTAATAGATAAATACTATACCCCTTTTATCGCTAAGCGGAATCGATAGGAATATACTATATAGTCCGGTATATTATAACGAAAGTAGCTATTATTCTTCTAGCGCGTACGGATAGTATCTTAACTAACCTATATAGCCTTAGGGTATAGGTCGCGGCTAGAGTTATTAATAAAATAGCCCCTCCTATATAGGGCCGGCGCGGAGCTAGTCGTATTAATATCGGATATTAAAGTATTTTCGTTCCGGTATATTATAATACCCGGATAGGGCAATCTATAGTAGAGTTCGTTACTAAGCTAGAATAATTCGATATCGACCGTAATTATACGAATACGGGTTACCGCTATAGGGTAGTCGTTAAGTAGGATATCCCTTTTAATATAGTAATCTTAAAGCTTTAAGGTAAAGGCGGCGTAAAGCCTTATTACCTTAATCTTATCCGCTTAAGTAGCGCCGCCCGAGAGTTATAGTTTAACTTTAAAACATATAAGGAAGTCGGAGAAAGGCTCGCTAGCGGCTTAAGATATATTATCTAACTCTATTATAGCGACCTAATAGTAGTAGGGGTCCGCGAAAATAGAGTTAAGGTATTCTAAAAAGGTATTAGGGTTATATCTATATTAATCGCCGCGCTTAAAAAAGGGCATAACCTTCGCTTAAACTATAAGCGAGAGGTATTAATAGAGGAAGACCTATTTATCTTAATTATTACCGATAAATATCGTATCGGCGGTTAGCTTATATAAGATTATAGCCCTCTAGGCGGCGAAAAGGTTCTTATCGCCGTTATAGGGGGCCCCTATTAGGAGTAGCTTGCGCCGTCGCGCCTTAAGGGCCTAAATCGTTTCGCGCTACGCTCGAAGAATTTCGAGGAGTTCGTCTATTATTAGTACCTCTATTTTAACGTCTAGTTGCCTAGTAGTCTCGTTACTCGAGGGTATAGGGTGCGGTTCGGGAGTATGAAGTTTATAGAATATAATAGACTAGCCTTAATGCGTCTATATATAAGCGTCTAACTAGGGATCTATAAACTTAAGGAGGGAGGTAGTATAGCTCCGCCTCGCTACCGGTGCGGCTACTTATAGGGCCTAGTCGGCATGCTCACGTAATCCGTAATGCCCTAGACCCGAGCGTAGCTCGAGTCCATAACATTCTATTAAATTTTTAGATAAAAAAGAAAAGATACTTTTAAGTCTAATATATATTTATTAATTAGCTAATTTATTTAATTAAAATAATAAGCTTAATTTAATTATAATATAATTCTTTTTATTAAAGACTTTAAATAGTTATATATTAAAGAAGAAAAAGACTATTTATTTTTAATATTAGCTTAAATTAAAGCGTTATTTAAAGAGGATATTTAATCTTTATCTTTTATACCTTTTTATATTTTTAGAGATTATCCTACCTTAAGGCATTCTAATATCCTTAGATCGAAAATAAAATTAAATTAAATTTTACTTATAATATATACCCGCTATAAGTATTAAATCTTTTTTATAAAGGTTTTTTTTTAATATATAATATATAAAAGAAAAGAAAAAAAAAGATAAAAAGAAAAGAAAAAAACGCTTTTTTATAATTTAAAAAGAGATATAATAAGTAATAGCTAATAAAATAAAAAGTAATAAAGGGTTTAAAGCTAAAGATAAAAATAAAAGTAATTAAAGCGGAAATATAATAATAAAAGCTATAATAGCTTTAATAATAAAGTATTAAAGAAATAATTATAAGGGATATATATAGGGTATTACCTTACTTATAATCGAGCTAATAAGGGCTAATAGGCTATATATAAACCTATTAATACTTAAGCTAATATATAGAGGGTATATTAATAATATATTAATAATAAGTATTATTTATAAGCTTAAATATCCTAAAGTAAATAAAATTCCTTAATAAGCCTTTATTAAGAGGTATTACGCTAGCGCGAGAATATAACTTATTATAATAATAAGATAAATATATAGTAAAGGTAGTATAAGATAGGTAAATATAAGGCGAAGGTTTTTCCTTTAGGACTTAAGTTTTCTTTTCTAAGTAATAATATAGGTAAACTAAGGCTAGAAAAGCTAGCTAGGGTAATATAATCTCTCTCTCTCTTATTAATAGCTTAAAAGATATTATCTAGCTTTATTATAATAACTTAATAATAATAAGGGTCTATAAAGATAAAATTAAGGTATTTTAAAAGAGTATTGCTATTTATATAATATCTTTCTACTATTTATATAATAGACCTACTTTTAAGCTACCTTCGCTATAAGCTACTATTAATTTAATATATTTAACTATTTCCTAGGTTCTCCTATATACCCCCCTAAGTAGTAAGGTACCTAGGTTTACGTAATAGCAGGCGCGACTATAATAGCGACTATAATAGCGACTATAATTACGAATTTAAATATACCTCAACCGCTATAAAGGGTACTATAAAGAATACGCTATAAAAAGGGCGATATAAAGAGTCGGGCGGGTATAGAGGTTAAGGTACTAGATAAGACTGAAGGTATAGGGTAGGGGGGCTATAAGGGGGTTATAGATATTAGATTATAGCTCGAAAGCGGGTTTATTATATAAATAGTAAAAAGGTATTATATAAATAGTAATATTCTTTTATAAGTCTTAGGGTTATTTTTATTATTATAAAAATAACCCTAAAAGGGCGACTTTACTTAAACTATAAGTAAAAGGTATTAATAAAAGAAAACCTATTTATTTTAATTATTATTAATAAGTATTATATAAATAATTATATTATATAATATTATAGCTATTTAAGCTATAAAAAGGTTTTTATTATTATAAAAAAGGCTTTTATTAAAAGTAGCTTATATTATCTCGCCTTAAGAGCTTAACTTATCTTATATTATATTTAAAGAGTTTTAAAGGATTTATTTATTATTAATACCTCTATAATAATATTTAATTACCTATTAATCTTACCGCTTAAAAATATAAAGTATAATATAAAAATATAAAGTTTATAAAATATAATAGATTAGCCTTAATATATCTAAATATAAGTATTTAATTAAAGATCTATAAATTTAAAAAAAGTAAGTAATATATATAGCTATTTATAAGGCCTAATTAATATATTTATATAACCTATAATATCCTTAATTTAAATATAGCTTAAGTCTATAATAGATACCTATATTTACTTATAGGTATATAATCTCTTTTAATAAATAGACCTAGCGCTAGCCGGATTAATAAAGCGAGGTATTAAGGTAGGGAGGTTATATAATTAAAGAAAAGAGGTTATATAAATAGTATTGCTTAAAATGTTTTATATAATATTTTTTTAACTTTATTTAATTTATAATTTTAAGAATACTAATAAGTATTTCTTTATATAAATTCTTAGAAAAGATACTTATTAAATTTTATAAATCTTTAATAATTATTTAATATATCTTATATAAGTTATAAATTTTTTTACCCTAGACTTAAGCTATTCTACTATTAAAGTATAAGTCTATAAAATCTTAGTGATATTTACTTAAGATAGGGCGTTTTAATAAGGACCTAAAAATCTAGAATTTTAATAGAAAACTAGGTCGGTTTCGAGGTATAGTCGACTAGCCGGGTGCTCACGTTACTTTTCAAGTTAGTAATATAATATAGGCGCCTATTTCAAAAGATCATATCTTTATTTAGTATATAAGCGTTTACGGCGGGTATAAGCGACGTCTTTTAAACGCGCCCCTAATAACTACCGCATAGCGCTATCTATGCCCGCCTCGTCTTGGATGCATCCATCCGTGTGGCTGATATGCTGCAGGCGGAGGGAGTGGCATGCCCGGATCCCTTTGAGGAAACCCGTGATGTGTCCCAGGGGGCGGACACCAGCCTTGATTTCCTTGTGCTTGATTACTCTGTTTGCCTGCCCAACCTCGATCAGGTCCATAATACATGGGTTCTCGACGTCCGCTGTGTGGTTCTGCCCTTTCCAGACGTCCGCCATGATGGCTTCGGCCGGCCCGACTAGCCTTCCCCTTTATAACTTCTATGTCGCTCCTCGTCAAGACAGGTGGCGGTGGTTGGGCCCCTCTCAACAACATAGATTTATGCACTTGGGACGAAGATGGCATGTCGTAATAGACGCTGAAGTGGCTGTCAGTAGGAATGTTTAGGGATGACTCTTTAGAGACGCACCTTATGGATCGGTCGAAATCCAAGTCGGGCATGGCTCGCCTTTCGAGGGGGTACCGGAGCATCCCATGGGGCACATAACCCATCTGCTTCTCCACCTTTCCAGAAAGACCATTGCTGGTCTTTGGATTGAGCTTGAACTTTGCGGCTGCCTGTTTTTTGGAATAGAACTTGGTCAGAACCTCGTCGTACAAGCCTTCATCACTCTCGGCGAAGAGAAGAACATCTCGGCCCGTGCTATTGCGAAGCGTGTCCTCGGGACTCAGCAAAGGATACTTCTTTTGGACAGCATTGAGCAATCTTGGCATATCAATGAAGGGCAGCAGCGCAACTCCCTGCCAAGCCATCTTCTTCCCATTCAGATCTACCTCGAAATCTTCGGGGTAAAAGTCAATAATCTCGCTATCCTTCTCGGTCATCAGACCATGGAATACTTCAGGAAGTGCATGGCGGGAAGCAGCAGGAAGAACGCTCATCAACTGTTCAAACGGCTTGGAGACATAGCCTTTGCTGAAGGCTGGTTGCATACTTTCCAAGTCTCGAAAGTCGGCAGCGAAAGGTGCGTAGTGATATGGGTAGTACCAGTCCCAAGAAGGACAACCTTGAAAGTAGTACAGTAGCACCCATGCGAGGCCTTCGGCGTACGCCTGAGCAACTCCCCGACGAAAGCCTAGATTCGTGGAGGCTACGTGGAATTTCTGCTCGTAATAGCGATCTGCGTATCCTTCTTCCCATAATCGCACGGTGTCCATAGGTCCATCCTCTTGGTGGACAGTTTTGGCGATAGATTGGCCATCTTTGGCAGAGTCATCACCCGCATCGCCAGGTAAGTCGGCATCGCCCGCAATCTTGCGCTTACCTAAGACAGATGCGGAGGCCTCGTTCGGAGTGTGCTCGGTCGAAATCTGTTTCTCGACCCGCAATTGAGATTTGAGAACGCTGGCCGCACTCTTATTTGCCATATTGGCGTCAGTCGATGCGCCACGGTTGACCACCATGTCATGAGTCATGGCTCGTGGCGGTTCTGTTGGGTACGCGGCGATAGGATGAAGTTGCAGCCCCAAAGTTGGATCTTGGTGGCCACCCTTCAAGGATTTCAGTTTGTCTCCGTGGCGACCTACTGATACTTGATTACCAGAGTGCAACTTTCTTCGTTTCGCATTCGCTTCACGGCGGTCTTCTTGCTCTTTTCGCCTCTTGAAAATGGCGTCCTCCTGTTTGGCGAGACCGTCAAGGATGCGCTGAGCTCTTTGCCAGTTGATGTGGCCGTCCATGGTAACATATCCGCCCATCGACGGCAGATTATCTCGCCAGATAGCTGTCAGCGTGTCGATGCCGTGCTCACGAATTTCTAGAGCTGGTAGGTGAGGGAGGAAATCATTGCCCACGAAACAGCACATGAAAACCCAGTCGTCAATGGCGCGTTCCAAGTCGAAACGGAACGGCAATCCCGGCACGGACAGCTCGGCGGCCAAGTACTCTCGAAGAGCCGACACGTGAAGCCAGATGAAGGGTTTTTTGTCCTGACCACGAGACTTTCCCTCGAAATCATTTTGCTGATCTCGCGCCTCGCCACGGCAATTTCGCGCCTCGTGACCGCGTTGTCCGCACAACTTGCACGTTCTCGCCTTGGCATCTTGGAAAAAGACATCTTCGCGCAGCACCCTGAAATAAGGTTCATGGGTGGCAAGGCCAAGCATGATTAGATCAGCATCGAGACCGTAGATGACATGCCTTGTGTTCGGGTCATGGTCGGCTGACGCTCTCTGCGATCTGACGAACGACATGATTTTGTGTTCGCCCTCTCCAGGAACCGTGGCGTCCGAGATGATCACCTTCAGCTTCGCCCATCCTGGGTCCGTGTTCAGTTTATATTGACACCAATAGCGTAGACTTATGGCGAGGATATCCATGAATGGCGTGCCAGGCGTAATTGAGTTAGAGTCGAACGCTTGCTTCACAACACTTTCTATGTGCTCTGGCGGTAGAACGCCATTATTTTGCTGCTTCAGAAGTCTCAATAGCTCTTGCTTTTCCTCTGCCTTTTCCTTGGCCTCCTGAGCTGACCTAAATCGTCTCGATCGTTGTTGGTTCATCTTGGCTCGAGGTGCCACGCCATCTTCGGCGTCGAATTAGCACTTTTGGAGTAATTGAAAATCAGGACAAACAAATACCCACCAACAGCAATCATAAGTATTTTCCGTGGCCGAACCATGTTGACTACACGATCGGTATACTTGAAGACCTCGATCATCATCTCTTCCTCATCCTTTGGGGCAGGTCGGTCTTCTGGATGCGAACATGGATGAACAATGCCATTCATGTCGAGGTAGAGGTTATCAAATTCCTCGCCATTGGGGTTTGGTGTCGTGATGTCCACGGGGATGACGGTTCCGTCGGCCATGACGACTGGATCATCCTCAACTACCGGAGAGATGATTTTCGGATACTTGTTGGATAGCCATCGGAAGGCTGCTGGGATGCCCATCGTGACAGTCAATCAAACTGCCGTGAGCCTCGGGAAAGTAATTGCGATGAAGGAAGTGTGTATGGCCAGTGAATAGGAGGGACATTTTCTGATTCCACTATTGCGACCGATGCCGTTCTCAGAAATTGATCGCTGACTAATCGTACACATCGATCAAAAGGTTAGTAGGTACCTACCTTCGCACGCGCGCTACGCAGGGTTAATAAAATGGGTTAGGTTATTATTTTCTAGACCTATTATATAGAGTAAGGGAGTAATATAGTATTTAAAAGAGTTTATATAATATTAGTTTTCTTAAAAGAATTTTTTCCCTTATAACTATTAAGTAAATAAATAAATATTAAGTTTATATAAGAGTATAACTTATTATAATAATAAAGCGAGCACGGATTAAAAGTAGCGTAAAATAGGTAAGTATAGGGCGAAGGTTTTTCTCTTAGAACTCGGATTTTCTTTTTTAAGTAATAGTATAGGTAAACTAAGGCTAAATAAAGCTAGCTAGAGTAATATAATTCCTTTCTCTCTATTAAGTAAATAAAAGTAAATAAAGTACTATTATATTAGATATTATATCTTTTAAAGCGCTATATAATAATATTAAAGTATTTATTTTATAATTTACTTAAGTAATATTAGAGGCTTTAAGATATAATAAGAGTAATACTAATTATATAATTACTATTCTCTAATTATATAGCCTTTTTATATTAATATTATACTTAACTAGTCCGACTAGCGGTAAGACGGCCTATTAGATTTAGCTATAGAGGTATAGGTTATAATAAGTTCCTTTAACTTATACTTAAAGTTTAAAGGGTAATAATATTATATATATTAGAGTTTTAAGGTAATTAAATAAGTTTTATTAATCGTATAACCTTAAATCTCTAATTATATAACCTCCCTACTTTTATATATACCCTAATACGCTAGGCCCCGCTACCTAAATTAGCCTTATATCCTTAGGTTCCCGTAGATTTAAGAAAAGTTACTTAATTAAGTAATTTATATATAAATAAGGGTATCGCGAGATTAATTTAATAGCTATATAATTATAGCCTAATTCGCTTAAAAAATATATCTTTATAT